>WWPM01014186.1:0-11385 GCA_023279145.1 Glomeris maerens | reverse complement strand
AAAAAATAGTTTTTTGTTTTTTTTTTATTTAAATTGAGTACTCTTACTTTTTAACTATGACTCGTATTATCTAATTATGGTTATTAGATTACAGAATCATTCAGCTTTAAACTGTCTCACTTCACATTGCAACATACTGTACTGTAGCAACAAATAAAAAAAACTACAAGAAATTATACACACCAAGTTCAGAACGAATGTGAAAGATGCCATCAGGTGACCTTAAAATGGCCAACGAGCTCACGTCTACATCAAGCGGTATCGGTTGCGGTGACGCGAGGTAAGGTGATGGATGATCTTCCTGAAATTGGGTAGAAAAATGTTACACCACGAACCGAATGACAGTAAGATGCGAGTACAGAGTGTTTGTCTTACCTGAAGATGGATGCGGATGTTGTGTAGGAGCAAGCGAAGAGGAACCGTCTTTGCGACAACTTCGTCATCGAGAAGGGTGGCCAAACCCATTACGCTGGACATCATGAGGCTGAATGAAGCATCACATAAGAGTGCCCACAAGTGACCCCACTCCACTGCTTGCTCTCCCATCCAGGCTAATCCAGGTCCGGCCTGGAAACGAGCCCTCATATCGCAAGACGGCAAAGTGTACTTCGATGATTCCTCTTGCCAAGACCTCGAACCTGACCAATTCAATTTTCCTCTATTGCACAGTTGTACATCAAATTTAAAATCTTTCATGAAACATTAGCAGATATTGTAGAAACTGGTTTCTCTTGTAATTTTGAGCTCATCAAAAGTTATCAAACGTAGTAGTAGAGGTTATTGCCTAACAGGGGTAATCTGTACGGAGCTATATTGTACTAGGGAAGACAACTTTAGCAAATAAATTAATGTCTTGTCAAATATTTCACTTTTAAAAGGAGAAATATCTGCTAATTGTTCATTAATTAATTATTAACTATATAGTAGTGTTTATTATCTCGTCGGGGATAATCTCTGAGGGTTGTACTGTTCGCGACATGTCTTATCAAATATTTTAGTTTTGAAAGAAAAGATCTGTATTCTGCCAATTTAATAAGAAATAAAACAGCATATAAAATACAAAATAAATTTTGCTAATTTACAATTTAACTATGGGAATTTTAATGAATCAATAATTGGAAATTTCCTAGAATACTTCAAGAAAGTTTGCCAATGAAATTGTAATACGAGAATTTGTTCACTGCAATACACTCTGCGCATTTATAAAATAATTAGCAATCAATATCGGCAAGTTTTTCCAGTTAAATGAAATAAAATTATATTCTACTTGTGCTCTGAATTTTGAATTGTATCCTGAAAAACTAAAGATGCAGAGACATTGTAGTCCAATATTTCTATCAAATTGAGATTTGGTTTATATGTGTATTTTGCATTTTTAGATAATTCGAAATTCTGAACTATACAAGAAATGGGTGAAACTCAGATGCAAATGTAATTTTAACTTACTGGATGCGAATTTGGTCTGGAAATCTTCCCACGTTAGAGTTCCGTGTTCTTCAGTTAGAAGTCGACTGCACTGCAGTTTGACAGCTAAATCCAAGCCGTTCGAGTGTCCAGCAACTTCAATTCCACCCAAGCGGAACATCACAATAGACATCTATAAAATCCATTCAAATACGAGTATGTACATTCATTTTCTGGATTCCAAAACCAGCACATTTTGCATTGAAGCAAGAAAGGCAACTCACGAGATCTTGTCTCTTAAAGCTGCACGCTACCGACGGTTCACTACTCGAGTCTTCTTTCATCTCGTTCGCAGATTCCACGGCCAAATTGTCTTCCGGTCTTGGAAGGTACGAGTCGTCCAGCAAGTGCGTGTCCACATTGAGCAGAACGAATTGGTCACTGAAAAAAGAAAAAAATATTCAATTCCAGTTTTAGACGTATTAAAAGCAAAATCCAATAACAGGGCGTCCGTCAGTCTACCGATATTCAAATGCATTATGTTAAAACAACGTCTGTCAGAGAAATGATTTTCATTTCATGAAATTTGAATTGCATGCACAGTAGCAATTTGTAGTTAAAACATGTCAGATGTTATACTGTATCCGTGAAGCGGCCTGGTGTTAAATAGGCAAAAACAATAATCCATGATTGAGTTACAACAGCAATAAGAAAATAATAATTGCAATAAGACCTATAATAAGAAAATCATGACTGAAATACGACAACCATGACAGAAATAGAAACGACACACCGAAAAACAAATGTGTTACCTATCTGAGGAAACGTCACTCCTGATGGACATCGTCTCATCATCCTGCGCGTCGTCGCCTTTTGAGTGCAGACCGGGCAACGAGGAATCTAAACTGGCCATCAAGTTGGACAGGCCTTTCTTGACCGCGTTCGAACCCGACTGCAGGGTCTTCTCTAGCTGGTCCGCTGGGGTGACGCGCAAGGACGCGGGCAACGGTGTTGAAAAGGTTACTGTCTCGGCGACCGGCGTTGGCGGCCCGGTCATCGACCCAAAAGCGGACTTCGATTGGAGCGCGTAGTCGGAAGCCGAAGATGCCAACCGAGCTTCCTTGGTTGCGCCGCCCGATGACAGGTCCGCGGCCAGAGATTCGACTTCGGCGATGTCTAAGTCCTCCGACTCAGCTTTCTGCAGCTTGACCGGCATCACGATCGAGACGGCAACCTCGGGCACGATGGCTCCACCGCACGCCACCGTGGCCACGTCCTCGGCCGACAAACCCAAGATGGCTATGGCGTCGGCTGCGATCTGCTTGCCCATGTCGGTCATAGCTTCAACGAGGCGTTTCAGGAAGACAAACTGGTAGTGGTTAACCTGCACAATCATCAAACTATTATTAATATGACTATTATATTATTATTATTACACTATGACTTGCTTGCAAAACCTAAGTGTTTGGGGACATAAGAACTTTGTCTTGTTTTCATGCAGGGAAGATACTCTGTAAGTATTGACCACGAATTTAGAGACACCCTGCATACCATGTTTCCCTGACAATACAGTACGATGTTATATTTGTTCTGCACCCATAATTCACACTAGGGCTTATTTTCGGAAAACGGTTTATATTTTCAGACCCAGTCATATTTTCGGGGAAACACTGGGAAATGGTAGAAAACTTGTAGTTTACCCCTCTATTAGATACAAACAAATCACAGTTCCTACCACTTTTTCTAACTACTTATCTAATATCTTGGATTCCCAAAAAGCCTAAGATAAGAGGGATTCTACAGTATTTGACCATCTCATTTCTTCAGTCCAAACACTTATTTTCCTCATTTACCTGTAAAGGCTTAATGAACAATCACCTGAACATTGACTAGAGACTCCGCATTTGACAGAGCGTATATGCCAGGCTGGAGTCCGACAAAAGAGTCGATTGCTCCGGTAGGACTGACAACTTTCTCCGGTGGCTGCTTCACTGACTTGTCAGGGTTATTGAACACGAGCCGCTCCTTGATGCTCACGAGGTTCTGGTACATCCAGACGCTGATGGGCACGGCATCGATGAACGGAGCCGGCTGGTTCTTGCAGCTTGCGATCCCGTAGAAGTCGGCCCACACCGGCTCCAATTGAAGACACCAGATGGCCTTGTTTTCCGTCCAGAAAAGGTCATGTGGGATGTTACCGGTCAAGTCGGTCAGTTCCTTAGCGCTCGGCTGGTTACCGCCCTCGCCAACTCCACTGCTGATCGAACTGCGTACGCTGCCGAAAGAGCTAGTGTCCCCACCTTAAATTTGCAGGAATTCAATTTCAATTCATTATCGATCAGTTAAAGTGATCAGACAAATATTAACGAGTTAGTGTCACCGTAAAAACTACAAATCCAATGTTCTGTATATAGAAACGAACATAATTTTTTTGAGAATATAAAATGTGAAAAACTACAATAGACAGAAATATATTTTTAATTATCAGTAACATTCCGAACCCACAGCACAAATGTAATCTCTTTATGATGGGAAAACTGTCTAATTTAGCTTAGTTTGATTGACTTTCAGAAAAAATCATAATATACAGTTATACGTAGATCAAATCAACAAAAGATTACCTAATGCATGTTGAAGAAAGATGTCCACAACTGGATTGATATCCCCTTCCTGACTGGGAAAATTGGACGTGTAAAACAGACTTCCCTGCTGAAAGCCTTCGAGGACCTTTTCCAGGTCGGATCGGGCACACCGATCACCGATGCGGCTATTTGTAGCCACGAGTCTCGACACTTGCACCTGAATGCTGTGCGGTCGATCTGGTTGGTTTACGTGGTTACTGTCAGCAATGTAAACAGCCTATAACACAGTTCAAAAAACATTCCAGAATTTTAGCAAACAGCATAGCTTGTTTGTTTCTTTTTTGTAATGAGAATCAATACCCTGGGCATGAGCGCTTCCACGCGGACATCCATAGGCCGAACGTAATCGGGAATGCTAATCTCTCCCATCAACTGCAAATGCAAAGTTTCTTTCAAAGTACGTGCAATGTGGAGATTATCCAAGTCAGTCTTCAACTTACTTGAGACTTCTGAATTGCGAGTAGGAAAGCATTCAACCATAAAATCGTTTTCGGTTCGATCACCAATTGCACAGGGTTCGCGTGCACATGAACATTTGGTAAAGGAACTGAAATGCGAAACAGAAGAACATGTGTCAATAAAACCAGTATACTTGGCTACAAATTAAACATATTATAGTTAATGAGATTTCCTATGTGTCCAGACTTTACGGATAACCTGTATGATAACTTCTCACCTGTTAGAAATTTTCACATCGAGGAGTTCTACTGTATTTAATAATTTGGAATCTGTGTTGAAATTATAGTTATGCAAAACTATAAATAAAACACACTAGGTACATGTACATCGAAGTAACTAGTTACGGCTCGACAAATGGAGTGATTTGCAATTCCGCTCACCTGGATATTCCTCGTCGCCCGCGTAGTAATATTCGACGTACTCGACGTGAACGGTGGGCATGTCGGCAGCGAGAAGATGCCGCTCCTTATCGCCGGCGAAGAACTTCTCGGGAGGTTTGTTCTTGGTCGCCGAGGTTGTCACCTTGTACACGTGGAAATCGTCTAGTTTGAGCACCACGCATGTGGCCATCATCTTGCGGAACAAATTAGTGACTGCATTCCTTCCACCGGGGAAACTCTGGCGCCGACTATCCTGTAAGTTTACAACAAAGTGAGAAAAATTTTAAGTACCAGATGAGCCGTTAATGCATGTTGTCGGGAAACTTTCTGGACTTTTTGTTCCTATTAACGCAAAACATTTGGATTTATGCCAACGTTCATTACCTTCTTGGTTCGAAACGGAGAAAATAACAGATTACTTAAATTCAACAAGTTCATTTCATCCATATATAAGGAGAACTCAATTATAAATATTTTTTAGTACATCAAATAAAGTTTACTGCCATCGATTGAGTCCTCATTTCCCCCCAATTCGCCAACAACGGCATCAAAGCATCCGTTTCGATTCGGTTCAAAACCTGCGATGTGGATGAAGTGGTAGACGCAGTGCGGTGCATGGCCGGGTGCATTCGGAAAGAATCCGGTTGCAAAGCGTGCATGAGCTGCTGGCGGAAGTTGGACATCAGCTGTTCGGCCCAAGCCGACCGGGGTGTTAGGGTCTCGTATCGGAGCCAGTGTTTCCTGTCACCGGCTACGAGATGGTACGGGTAGACGTCCACGGCGAGACGGAACAGAGAAACTTGCATCGCGCTCCCTTCGGCCAGATGCCGTAATGGGCCGTTTGCTGCAAGTTAAAATACAAAATTTTCAGAGAATACTAACAACATCTGAGAATTAATTGCAGCTTTATGTTAAGATTGGCGCATCAGATGGCCCCTGAGCACCTACTTCAGTCCTCATAGAATCGCAAGTCTTGGAGCAACAAACAAGACCACATGTCATCGTTTTGTGATTTGTGGCGCTACTCATCATTTGCACGCAGTTATCAGCATCATCATCATCACCCTTACCATCTTACCTTCTCTTTGTATGTCATCGAAGAAATGCAGATCAATGCGCCTCAGATAAAGATGCAGAGAAGTTTCCACAATGTCGTATCGGCTGAAAACTTTAGCCAGCGATGATTTGTTCTGATTGGCTTGCCGGATCTGATTTGCCTGTAGGTAGTTATGCACACCACCTGGCAGAAGCTGATAGAGTCAATTAGAATTGGGGCATTACTTTGTGCATTGCCTACGAACAGGACAGACACTTTTTAACAAATAAATAAATCAAGGAACCAACCTCCATTTGCTGTGCAGCTTTAATTTTCTGGTCAATCTCTCTGGCGCTCTGCACCAGACCGGCAACGTAAGTCAAACAATGTTGCGCAGCCATCAGTTGCTGCGTTGTCAAGACCCAAAGCAGATCATCCAAGATGACGACCAATCGCGAAGCCAACACAGCGCAATCTGCAAAGGCAATATCGTAGTTATAGTCTGATCCGGTACAGTGCAGCAGTATGAAACATTATTACCGGGCCGTTTCTTAATAATTATTCTGCTCCGAGATTGATTCATGATGAGACGAATAGGAGTTCCGAGATCTTGATCGGGACTGATAGCCGTTGCTTCTATTCGCATAGTTTGCCATTCCAGCTCTTTAAAGATCAGCATTTCTCCCGTTTCGGGGTCTTTAAGTCTCGTCATCCTCAAATCACTTCGCTGCCACGTCGGCGTGCGGCTTTCCAGCCGCAGCCGTGAGAGCTGACCAAATTGAAAACAACTCCATTTATTTGTGTCGATGGGAGAATTCAGGATATTTGTAAAAGGACAGTATATTTGATTCAGGCTGGCAAGTAGAAACCATCATAGAAATACAGGAAATATAGGAATCTGAAAGCAAGATTATAGGAAATTATAGGAACCATTTTTAATGTCATTTCAATACCCAGGAAATAAATGCAGCGATGGGTGCTATTTTAATTCCACTGCAAATTACATTGAAATATCAATTATGGATTATAACTCCAAGCATCTCTGTTCTTGGCACATCTTGCTCATTGATGTTTGGGTATTTTCTTGTTCTTTGTGAGCAGTGAGCAGAGTGTTAAAAGTCTGCGTCGTTGGTCGTATTTTTTTGCGGCAAGGACTCGGGGCAGTACCATTTGGACGGGTACAGTCGAGGTTGGTTAATGTGACCTCTTTTTGGCACTGAGGAATTGCCAGATTTCCCGGAGTGTCATATTATGCGGACCTGTACACAATTTACGTTTTACATTCCGGGAAATACAGTGTCACGCTATTTTATAATCACTTTAGCCGGACTTGACAGTATTTGGGAAAGATAGTGCAGTTTCTTTCACCTGCAAATGAACCATTTTAGGAAATGATACTGCCCCGAGTCCTTGCCGCCACGGACTCCCTGAATTGACAGTAGGTACGGACGCATTCTACAAATCGCCACCCCATTGGTCGTTGTATGGCAGTGTGGGATTGGAAAAAAAATTGCAATTAAAGGTGCGCTTTTATGAAAGGTTCTTTATTTTATATATTTTTGATGCCAATTTGTTGTTTTCAATCATTTGGAATTATACGTTATTGTTTTACTATTTGTGAGGACGAGTAATTGTGCAAAGTTTAAAGCGAATTGGCAATGGGGCAGGTAGTTACATATATTTTACTAGATTCATCGACCAGAATCAGAAATGAAATTAAGAAAAAGTGTGCAAAAAATGAAGGCTTCAATATTCAAAAATTGTTATGCAGAATACAGGATAATATAGGAATTTTCAAGAAATATAGGAAAATAAATCCAGATATCTAAAATCAGGAAAATAAAGGCATTATAGGGGAGCTTGCCAGCCTGTTGATTATACAGGGAAAGAGTAAATTTGCTATAAGTTACGGATCCAGCTAAACGGTGTCAATATTACCGATGTGGAAATAAGGTAATTATTTTCAAAAAAAGTGTCAATTGAAACTAATGTCTTGAATTGTTTTTGTAATAAAAATTACTGTCAGAGGATTGAATTCGGATGTTTACAGTTCAAATATTAATCATCTTATTTTTACCACAAATAGTTAGGTTTTCAAATTTGATCGTATGATCGGAAAATCGAAGCTGACTATATATAACTAACCTGCACGGAAGCTTGAAAAGCTTTTGACTTGATCTTCACGTCCACTGAATTGACGGTCGCCGTAACCGAATCCACTACTTTATCCACAAACCCGTATTTGCCGGAACTGCCATTGCATGCAAAACAAGCCAAATTTCAATACCAATTAAATTTAATATCTCACATTTGGATGAAAACATGAAAAAATTCACATTTTAATATACTTTTGATAGGATGAAATAATTTCACAAAGATGTGCACATGCAAAAGAACAGATAACTTAAATTAAAGCTTCAATTTTAGCTTTGTACAAGTGCAGTTGATATTTTACTAAGCTTTATATGAACCAAATGCCCATAAATAATTGCAAACCTAACAAGGACAATGAAAACCTAAACAAAACAATTTCACATTTCCATGAACAATACATAAGTGAAACTCTAACTTGATAACCTAATTCTTTCTCTTTCATATAATGTTCAACAAGATTCAACAATTCTTTGTCTTAGCGATTACAGTTTAGGGAAAATAATATTCAATGTACAAAAAACTGCTTTGGAGGTCTTCTTCATTAATTATACTGATAATAAATTTTTAATACAAATTCATGAAAATGGGATTTCATATCGAAAACATTACAATAATTTAACTGCTACGATGAAAAATATTTTTCATATTTTTTTTAACCTTAAATTAAATTAGAAAACAGTCATTTTCAAACCTTGGTTTTGCATTTGTTGGTTGTCTCAAATCTTCACATGTCTCCACTTCAACCACAACCTCATCCAGAGCCTTGAATTAATACATTAATAGAGACACAAATAATGAAACAATCAGCGATCATAATTTAAATTTTATACATTTCTGATCACATGAGGACAAATTTTTAAATCAAATACTATCTTAAATAATATGGTATAAATATGCTTTTAAAACTGTTACTTATACTTACAAGAAGAATGGGAACAGATTTCAATTTAGTCCATTGGATCTATAAAGAATTAAAGAAAAGATATCATTCCGAATTGCAAAATGTCAAAAAGAAATTGGAAAAATGGGGGATGAATTGATATTTTACCTTGAAAGTTACTCTATTGCAGAGGATTTTTGTCAACTTGAGCCATGATGGAAGTTCCAATAAATCCATGAAAACATCTTCATTGAGTTCAAGATTGGTGAGATCTCCTTCACCACGCAAAGTACTCAAATTGATTTGATCACTTGACAGGTTCTTTGCAAACCTATTATTTTTTTTAGAAAAGAGGGAATAGAGAAGTATAAAAACAGACCAAACAATTCTAATTAATTGCAAAATAAAGTTTCAATTGAATCACCAGTGATGATTCATTCATTTATCAGATCTGCGCATTTAAATTTCGTTGGGAATTACTAAACTACCAATTGTCGCAACAGCCTTGTTTAATAAAATACAATAGGTATGATGATTGGGTATTATTCTAACAGATTATGATGATGATGAGCTCAAAAGATTGCTATCATCTCCCCAAAATTCCCAGCCATTATTATTTTCCGCAAAGTGACTACACAAAACTTACCGGCTTTTCTTTCCCAACATGCAAACCTTTATTGTTCACCCCCTTATCTAGCAAACTTTTCTAGTTAATTTCTTTTCTACATGGATGGTTTTGTTGACAATACAGTTTACGTTTTGCATTGGTGTCTTTCCAAAGTCAACTTATTATAGGCAAATACGAGACAAAAACAATTGCAGAGAATTTGTGCAAAAATTGAATTTTTAAAAAATTTTACATCAGCTAGGAATTTCTATAATAAATACATTTAATAACAAAACATTTTTGAATCGGAAAAAAAGTCAGATTCATTTTCATTTATTTAACATGGTTAAGACCATCTTTTAGATTTTCTTCCTTCAATTCTTACATGTCCTACCATTATTTGTGTTTAAATGAATATTTTGATGAGATTCAAACTGAATTGAACTTTACATTAAATTCTGTCATTATTTGACTTGAAAAAATTGCAATTTTTGTTTAAAAAAAAGTAATAATTCCATATGTTCCAAGTTTTACGAGTGCAAACAATTTACTCATAATTTAATTATGACAAACAATTTTTCGGAAGAATTTATAAAAAATGAACTAGCAGTGTTTTTACTATTTCCAGAATTTTTACAAAAAAGTGCAAGTATGTAGGAATTAAATTACATTATGTACGTAAAACCAGATTCTTTGTACAACTTGCAAGAATTATAATCAACAGCACCAGATTACACAAAAAAATAAAATTAGAAAACTCAAATAATTGTGCACCAAAAAAAGGAGGAATTTCAGTTTTCTTTCACACAATCAAATCGGTCTTTCCCATAACTGTAATTATTATCTCAAAACTTCCAAAAATATTGACATTGATAATTCTCCAACATTTCCAGATAAGTTATTAACAATAGTTTCTCCCTATCTCCGTCTGCAAAACAAATTAAATAACATTTTCCAAAATGGTGGTTTCATTTTCATTGAAAGAGGAATATAAAATATTCCTTTATTACTCTTTTGTCAGCTTTAAAACTTCCTAGAAAATTTACTATTTTCCATCTGATTCAATGTTCCATCTATTTAATCCTGGTTCAATAAAGCAATGAATATAAATTACAGGTATTTTTCCAATTTGTCTGTAGAATAACATTGCATTTGAAGCAATCCAATCAATTGCCAATATCTCACTGTGTTTATTTATTCAGCTAATCAAATTAATTGAACGGTACATGGTGCTATTTTTCCTGTCTTCCTTCTCGATCTTTGTTAATTATTAAATTATTATTCCAAATGCAAGTCAGTTATTCAGGTATAAACGGACAAATGGAACAGTCTTTAAAAACACAGTGAATTCATGCAATTGCAAGGGGGAAAAGGCAATAGTTGCAAGTACTCACTTGGAAAGATGTTTGACAATCTGATTCTTAATCAACGAAGCCATCGCAAACGTAGAGCAACGTGACTGTGGCGAAGAAACAGCATCAACATCGCTTTTATCTGTTCAGCACGACGTAAACGTCCTTCACGCGTGCCGTCATCTTGCATTCCCTGTTGCCAACCTCTGCCGCGAGTAGTACTACATCGATGGCTATGCAGTATATCCGGGTTTTATATCCAGGTGGTCTTATAGTTATTACGGGATTACGGGTACGTGACATCTCTCCTACTCGCCGTTTTTCTGACCAGACAATTGCCCACTGAGTTTAGCCCTCGACGCTCTCGCCCCTACCGTTTTCCATCCGGTGTTGTTGACACTTTTCCCAGATTAATAAATCTCAAATAAGGCCCCATAAAGTTAATTAATAGATTCCCGTCCGGAAATTGGC
>WWPM01014172.1:0-10214 GCA_023279145.1 Glomeris maerens | reverse complement strand
ATCCTCTGCATAGCAAATCATATCTCATTATATAAGTATGGCGGTATGCAAATTATGTACAATGTGTACGTAGGTAAATAAAACTTCAATTATTTGGTGCGGCCAAGCTTCACGAGAGGATTCAAAAATAATGAAAGAAACTATATTTGATACAAGTTGAAGCTTACCTGTTAAGCATAAATTCACAAATTGGAGCCAGTTGCTGTTGATTGTTTGTACAACCATAAAAATGTAAAGCACATTTAGATGTACGTATATGCATGCTGTACATATAATAATTTTAAATTGCAATCCACATCCTTAATTCAGAAAATGTCTTGATTATATTTGCCAGGCTTGCTGACATTCTTTGCCGTTGACTTTGGATTTTTAACTCTTGCTTTTGTTACGGCCTTCCCAGCAAAGAGATGATATAGCAGAAGGACATGCTATGCCTAGTCAGTTGTCTCTTGTAGAAACTGATAACGAACGACCTAAACTGACAGAAGTGGTCCTGGTGTGAGACACAGACATCTGGCGTAAATTTCGCCCTGGCCGGCACAGCGAAATTGCATTAATGAAACTTTGGCGAAAATTTCGGGACATGAATCCATATACTAGTGGATTGAGACAGCTGTTGAAGTAAGCCATTCCAGTGACTACCATCCTCGTATGTTTCAATGAACCCACAGATTCTTTGGCCAAGTGGCCGAAAGCAGTAAGCACGTCGTTCACAATCAGTGGAGTCCAACAGATGATGAAAAGCACTACTACTGCAACCAGCATCTTTATTACCTAAATAAGAAAAACACTCGTTCAAGTATACTGTCTGTCATATATAGAAATTAATTACTAATAACTGTGATGCTACATAAATGCTTCCGCAAGGATATTTCTCTGCATTACATGCTAGGGTTTTCAGTTGTCTCCCATAAGTAAAAGAAGGTTAAAAATCTTGTAATGTGGAAATATGCTTTCCGATTAAATGTTAATTTATCGAATAAATGTACAAAATGTCATGAATGTGTATGAAGAAAGTTGATGCGACAAATTCTGCCAAGTCATTTGCATCTCGCTTCTTTTTTAATTCTACTTTTTGAGATATATTCACCAAATTGCAAATCGATTTTTATTGAATGGAATAGCAGTGAAGCTGCTGAGGAACCTGAAAAACCACACCACAAACTGGGTGACAGAGCCAGCGAAGACGTACACCACCGCCTATTGATAACATATTACACTACGGTTGAAAGAAATATTGATTTCCCAACATGTTTTCCAACATTTTACAGTGGAATGGTAGCAATTTCTTGCTACATCTGGCAGAAAGCTCAGTCATGTGACCGGTGTGTTGCACGGTTGCCATTGGTCAATAGTTATGGCCCACACTTATTTAACTTTAACTTAGTACCTGCTTCACAGTGTTGGAGTCTTCATCTGCATTCGGAGCACATTTTGCTGATCTAACAGATGTATGTCTGCAATTTGTTGTATCCAAAGCAGTCATAGGATACATTTCTCCATCCCTGTCACTTTCTTTCCCATTTCGCCTGAAAAAAATTGCCAAACATCAATCTAGACGCACGCAATTAAGGGAGGCAAAATGAAAAAAAAAAACAGATTGAAAAACATGATTACACATCTGCAAATGACAACACAACTTGAAGTCTTTGATTTGAAATGTATTGTTACATGTAATGCTATAGTTACAATTTATTAGTTCTATTCGTCTCTGTGATAATTGATCGTGTGAAGAACAGAGTGAATGAAATGTCTATTTGAAGTTATATACCTAACGTGACTGTAAATTATTTAAGCACATTTAATATGTGTAATTAAAAAACATAATTATTCTAAACGAAATAAAAGAAAGTCTATTTGGAATTCAAAAGTTGCAGTGAGATGTTGCACGTGCAACATGGACGCACATTTGAAACGGCCGTGTTGCAAATGTTGCAGCGAAGTGCAATATATTGGAAAACTATGCAAAAATGTTGGAATACATTGTTGCACACATGAAATAAAAATAAGCGAATGTGGTATAGTGAATGTAAAATATGGGAAAAAAAGGAACTCAGTCCCATTATGTTGGCTGGGCCATTGACCACTGCCTATTCACAGGCGCGATCCCACTACTGCTCCACACGGGGGCTTTGAGCTGCTGCGTTCCCGCCCTGGCCCGATTCGCTCCTCCTTAGTCAACCTGGTGGCCCTAAGCTCCCCTAAAGCCACCATATTGATGCCGAGCTTAGTGCGGACACCCGATCAACATAGGACAGCGAACAACAGAACTCCCAACCTCAAATCGTCCTCAAGTTCCGGCCTCCAAGTAGCTAGATTACAGGAGTACGCCACACTCCCAGCCGACATCCCCTGCATTCATCTGGCTACATATGCGTTAAAGTTTATATCTCCCTAGTCTGTGCGTGTCTAAATTGCTACATTACCAAAATCTGGTACTCAAAATTCATAGCCACGTCACATTCAATTTCCTTTGTATTATTATTGTTTAGAAAGCGTGTATGGTACTGCATAAAAAATTGCACCTTCTAGGAATAGACTGAACTCCAAAGACATTATAGAGATCTCGGTGACACTCACAATAAGAAATTATACAAACTTACATAATATACGCAATTGCGTTTACTTTTTTGAGAAATTTTTTACCAAGTGTTTGTGAGGTTTGCAATTTATAGATGGTGTACGTTTTATTAGTAAAAACAAAAGCTAACAAATTAGCTTACATTTCTCCACCTGTCATTGTAGCTCTGAGGCGCATCACGTGCCAGACTTCTATGCAGATGTTGAAGTACGCAAATCCCATTATATGTACGGGTATTAGAAGAATAAGGAAAAGCATGAAGATTTCATAGCTTTGCAAAGCTGTATCATTTTGCCAATTACGAACGCACCAATAATACTGACGAATTTTGCCAACTGGATAATGCACCTGCAAGTATTAATTCATAATCATAATCAATATTTACGTGACACATCTCTTATTCAAAACTAAACGAAATGACAACATTTTGCCATTTTTACCTTTAAAAATAATCTAAATTATGAAATTCTTGTGAAAACAACTATGCAAGTAATTAAAATACTTCTTATAACTTATAATTAAACAGGTACAAGTGACAACGAGCATTACCCCAATATGTTATTATACAGGGTGTTGCAGAATTTCATGGACAAACTGACAGGGTATATTCCCTGCATGAAAACATGACATAAAGTTCCTATAAATCTATGTTTCCAAACGCTTAGGTTTTTAAGTGGGACCTACATAAAATGTAACATCCATAATTCATGCTCCCCATATATTTACGAGGTACGCAGAATAAATGATAAATGGAAAGATGTGGGGAGCATGAATTATGGATGTCACATTTTATGTAGGTCCTACTTTAACACCTAAGCGTTTGGGGACATGGGTTTATAGGAACTTTATGTCTTGTTTTCATGCAGGGAATATACCCTGTCAGTTTGTCCATGAATTCTGCAACACCCTGTATATTTACAGAGGGGCCACTGAAAGTAGCCAATTTTACTGGTACCAGTCGCCTGAAAAGTAAAAATGAAAAGGTGGTACACTGCTTGCAGTGTATTGATTTATAGTCAACAGTTACAAGCTTAATCCTCCTCTTCGACTTTCAGCAGCCCATCTGAATCCATTATTAATTACCATATACTAAAATACTATAATAAATAATCGTAGGACCGACAATGAATTTATGCAAACATAGATAGACCTCTATAGAAATGTTCCAGTAGATCACTTTAAACGCACCTGCCATTAAAAAAAATACACTGCATTTTGTTTCATAATATGGCGGTTTTCATCATCTATAAAACTTTGTTTAACCAATATTTGTTTAAACAAATTACAGCTTATGTTTATAAGGGATAGTAGCCCTTTTGTTCGGACACTATACTTTCAGTATCTACAAAAACTGACATTGTTACTTGACTTTCTGGTTAAAAAACTCCGAAACACTCTGTGTACATAAAAGAACATAAAATTCCTACACTATAGATAGGGGTTTCTTATTCTGTTGTCGGCATCACTGAATGTCAACGGAAATTTATTTTGAATTTGAAATACGAAACAGAGAAACTGATATTTTAATATTGGGTATAATTCTTTCTGAAAACTGCGCTAGCTATCACACGGCATATAAATAGGGATTGGAAAAATATTCTACTACAGCTAACGATATTAAAAATCTAAAGCTAAATTTGCACACGGTAATAAGACATGATTTCGCACCTGTACAAACAATATTGGAATTGCAGTCACGAAGGAAAAAATCCAAATGCTGGCAATTACTTTTCTTGCTTGGCTGATTGTGCAGATGTATTTAGCTTTCATGGGATGGAGGATTGCGTAATATCTGGCAAAAAATAACTGCAACATGAAATGTCCGAATTGCCAATAATATTTATTCTTGCAATGTATGTACATAGCTGTACGTATACACAGCTATAGTAATCAATATTTTACTCTTTTATTATTTCGCGAGTGGAACACTTATCATTGATTCTCCAGGGCACTGAATTAACCAACAAAACAAACATACTTTAGGCTATAGACTGATTCTTACACGGAAAAACATGCCCAAAGCTACATTCAATGTCTTCATGTTATTAAAGATATACGTACGTATGTACATTATTTAGCTAGTAATCATGTCAGATAATAAATGATTTACAGACTCGGTAATAATATGAATAATTATAAAAACAAAGCAATGGCTTCACAGATGACATTTCTTTAAAATTCAAACTATGAAAGTGGTTTAAAGTAAACAGGATTTTACATTCACAAAAAATCGAAGTAGTATTGACAATTGCATACCTTTCTAGGCTCATTGATGTCATGGTGTACACGGAGCAGATAGCAGAGACATTCTGCATGTAGTGAACAAACTTGCACAAGAATTCCCCGAAATCCCAGGTGTAGGAAAAAAGCTTTGCCGTCTATTAACAAACAGTGATAGAAAAAAAATGAGTACTCAAATTAAATGAAATTATTTTCAAAATGTACACAGCATATTTTCATTGTACATATCGTATATATGAAACTTCACGAAATGAGATTGATGGCATTATTTGTTCATTTTGAAATTATCAAAACACCCACTGTATGCATAACAAATCGAGGAAGCTGTGTTTATTTTTTACATTTAAGCGTATTATTTTTCTTTAAATACTACTAACAAATTTGACATTCAATGAAACAATGTTTCTATATCTTTGTCAGGTCGTTGTATAGGATATTGCAGCTAGCACAATCTAAGTATATACATATACTACAAGTGCTAAACTGATTAAAATACCGGCGACCCAATGACAAGACTCAATAATAAATACGTAGTACAAAAATTATTTTCTTAAGGTAGAAATTTCAGTTTCGCGCAATATCAACATTTTAAAAAAATACTAAAACCTACAATTAATATATTGAGAATAAAAATCATCGCCGAAGGATTTTTGAATGTTCGTAACTTAATCTGAAATTACTTTCTGGACGTGCTTAACGTAATATACTTGTACATTTCACTGTTGCAATAGTTTTGACTGCCTATGTTGCGGTCAAAACTTTTGAGCTTTAATTAAAGTTACAATCCAGAAGCTTTTTGAGGTTATGAAATTACATGAAACCATTACGAAAATTCAATTAAGACTCGAGATAGCTGCAAGATTTTAAAAATAACGCATTTCGCTAAACAAATTCTCATTGCTAACATCAAATATGATGATGATGCTCAAAATACATGTCGCGCCTTCCATTTTCATATTTGCATTCAGATTCTTCATTTCGTACAATGTGAATTCTAGAGCAATCGGTGCAAGTCTACAAGTCTACTACCCATAACATCTTTGACAGGTCAGTATACTGCCTATATACCTAAAATGTATGTTGTAATAACTGGATGTTTATTGAGTTATCACTGCACTTTTGCAATGCGGCAGTCGATAATATCTCGCCACCTGGTTGGCTATATTTTATATGAGATCGACGAAGTTGATGGGAATTTATTCACCCTTGAAATGATATACTTGACCCTATATTTATATGTAGTCACTGCAGTCTAACTTTATAGGCTGAACGGATGACATTCAGCAGATACGTGCATGTACTTAAACACATTAAACATAATTTGACAGAAAACACCATATCAGCACGAGAATAATGTTCTAAATAAATCACAAATAGGGGAACAACTGATAACGCACTGATAAAAGGTCAAAGGAATCTACAGAGGTTAAATGTTGACATTAAAAACCGGTGAAATGAGTAAAATTAGAGATTCCAGGCCAGGAAGATGACAATTAATATGAACTAGGAATGATAATAGGACATTTAAAGTAAATTTAATAAAAGAATAATGAGGAAATAATGGCGTATGGAGAGGTTTGTGGGCGAACCTCGAATATACTGTAGAAGAACATGCAGTCACATCCGATGGCTACAACAGATGCTGAGATGGACAAGAGAAGAAGGCTGATTACCCAGGAAACGAAGAAAGAGAGTGAATTCACACCACACTTCAAAGCGAATGGGCTTATTGATTAGAATTTAATAACCTGGATCTCAAGTGATGAGGGAAATTGATGAAGTTCTGTGTGGATGGCAGAAAAAAAGGTGGCCAATTCACAGATAGTGATAGAATTGCACTGTAATGCAATTGTATAGATTCTTCTATCAACGTTGCTAGAATATTAAATTTATATAGCAAAATGGAATACGAGAAAATATTATACGTATAAATTAGTTAAAACTACATCAATAATGCCTTGTTTAAACTACGTACCTACACCAATATTTGAATGTGTGTATACATAGATGAACTGTCAAAATTGCATAGAAAATTTCTTTTTGACACCAATTTGAAGCGCAAATCCAAGAATAGAGATACTCAAGTACGGTATAGTAGCTTATTCATGGCTCGGTATAAATTTTGTGGATTCAAGTGCGATAAAAGCAGAAAAGGGATCGGTGTTGGGTTAATAAAAAAACGTGAAAATTTACACCATAGGATAAACCAAGGGATAAACGGAACAGCCATTTGGTACAGTCGTTTGGTAAGTGAAACGAACATGCAACGTCGGATTGTAGTTTTTATGTTTCTGTTTCTGGCTCCCTGAAGATAGTGTACAATTCACACTATTGATTTCTTTAATTGGATTTTCCCCGTGGGACTAATATAAGTCTCTGGTTTCGGTATAATTAAGTGAAGCTATTACATTCACCCTATACATTATGACAACTACGTCATGTTGTCTAGTTTTCATTAATGGGTCATAGTTGAATATAACGTGCTAATTAAAAATGAATCATTTGTCATTTAAAAAAAAAACTTATGGCCTTGAAACGATTCGTCAATATGTGAGATTTGCATGCTAGATTTTGAAATAAGTTCTCGGTAAATGAATTGAAAAAAAGTCATAAAATACATCAAAGAATATCCACCCTGCAGTGCGTGAATAAAACTTGGTCTAGTGAAGTTTGAAATTAAGATATCGCTTCCTGGAGCGCAATGCTTCAACTTGAATCTCCCATAAAAATTAAAGCAGATCCTATCTCAAAAACCTATCTATTTCATAATGGAAACCATAGACGCACAATTTTTCTTAAATTAAATACTAGGGCGTAGCTATACGGGTCCGATTCCAGCAAATCGGATTTCAAATTTGAGGGGTACAACCTTTTAAAATCCCGAATGAAATACCTATTCAAATTCATTTCGGAATACATGTATTTTATATTCCTGTTGCATGTAGACCTTGTAGGTCTACATAGTGTTCTTTTAATAATGCATTAGATTTCATTTTTAATAAGTTGAATGTATGTTTTTTAAAAAGTACTTATTTCAGCGTATTGCACGGCGTTTTCAATTTTCTCATACAAACATATTGACAATAGACTACTTTCTATAGACTTGCTGTATAGCATGTGAATTTGAACTTTGGTATAAAGTCCAAGTGAATTTTTTGTATATTGTAGCTCTCCTTTAATTTATATTACATAGCTGCTTAAGTTAATCGGATTTTAAATTTCGTTACGTATCCGACAATGAAACATAGCCTTTTTATTATAGGCTCTTAATAGCCGATGCAAAATAGATTACCTCCGCTGTTTATTTCTGTGCATATTATAATATTGGAAGTTTGCAATATATATGGTCATTTTGGTTGAATAGCGCAATATAAACTCTATATAGTATCGCTGCATGCTGAAAGGGATTTTGCTGAATATGAATTACTACACCATTTTATATTTTTTAGCTGTGTTACGTAAAGAATTGAATGAGTGATGTATACGTGAATTGCAAATATTTTAACAGCTAAACGCACTATTGACACATGCAAGGATAACAACCTAACCAACCCAAAGCTAAAAATATATAAATTTCAGATTTTTACCACTTCCTATAAAATGACAATTTTTATCATGTTTCTTTACCTTCTGCATATGTTCTGCATTTGGAATACTTCACTAATAATTTTTTTGAGATCTCACAACGAATAATGTGAATATCCAATGGCAATTCACTCTCCATCAATCTTTTAAATATAATTTAAATCTACATCAATTTTTCCATAAAAAATTGAGCTCACAAAATATAGCAATGCTTTTATTTCCACTTTATTCTCTACGCCCAAGAGTCAGGCGATGTGGACATAATATCGCATATAATATAAGAGTGCGCATTAAAAGCATTGATTTTTTGCACCTATTGAAATGTATTTTACATATCCCGCAAAGTATAGATCAATATTGACAGCTTATAAAAGGAAACGGCCTGGTTGATAGCTTAGGAAGGACGAGCAAGGCACCACCATTTATTAAGCAATTGAAAATGGGCAAACAGAAATATTATATATAAACTGCATTATTCACCTCCGACTAGGGCCTAGACATTTTCGCAAATTTTAATAAAAGTGTATAAATTCAATGTGGAAATTCATATTTCTCCTCTATCAAAATTGAAGACTTCCATACCTACATAAGATATATGCTCATTAAGCTGCTACATCGGAAGTGACAAGGTGTCTCCGAGATGAAATTGTTGGATGGTGGATCCAACACTCCACTTAAGTATATGAAACCATAGACAAATTGTCTCAAGCAAGTTATAATGCAGAACATCTTCCCATAAAATTACAGCACGGGTAATAGCGTGCACTTGGGAGTGAAATACAATGTACCTAATTTACATTAACTATGTGCATATGCATATACACGTATACGGTATCCAGTTGGCTTCAAATAATTTGCTCTTCACATTAACCGGAACAGGTACGTGGAGATTAAGAGTAACCAAACCGATTTAACATTGCAATATTTAGCCTATCTCATTCTACCGATTTTCTGTTGCGGTAGATTACATGGGAGTAACGCTAATGTTTTAATTTATTACCTTCATATGGGAAATGATGTTAAAATACTGCGTTTATTTTAATTCCGACATTAAAACATGAAACGAACCATTATTTGATTGAAATAAAGAAATTGTGCAGGCCTACACTATAATTGAAAAAAAAGAGAATTGGAACTTAAAATTCAAGTAAATTTTGCAAGAAAGAATATTATTATTTAAATTATGATGATACTCTTAGGATTCAGGATGAGAATAGAATTTGGCTTACACAAGTTTAATTCCTTTAAATATAATTTTTTATTTATTTCTATAAGGCAAATAGCATATTTGATTTAAACAAATTGCACACTGTACAAACGATTTACAATTCTAGAAATTTGGAATGAGCATAAGCTTAGTAAATGCTTCATAGCGTATTATATCTCCTCTTTATGATGCTATGGTACGTACACTTGTGATTTTTCAACGATTTAATTTCATTTAAGGCGCGTATAAAAATACAGCATGCGTGTACTTAAAAAATGCGTTATATTAATATGAATAAGCGAGAATTGGAAGAGCTTTCTCTCTGGGCCTGGATAAGTCATTAGTTTACAATACAATTACATATAATCCCCGAGGCCAATTCATGTTCCAAATGATCATTGGTCAGCACATAATGCAACTAGGAGAAGCTAGCCTGTGGAATGCGATTAGAAGATCTATACCCATTCGAGATAAGAGCGCACATTATCTCATTTGGACCATGTTCCGAATTCAAAATGAAGTGCCCTTTACCTGACAATAGCTATAGGTTTGTATAATGCATGTAAATTTGGAGCAGACGAATTATACTTTCGAAGTCAT
>WWPM01014157.1:0-15404 GCA_023279145.1 Glomeris maerens | reverse complement strand
TATAGACGAACCGGGGAACATTGTTGGAAAAATTGATTATTTTGCCACACGAGTGTTACTGATCAGAGCTATGTGGTGTCTTCGAAGATGCATATGTGAAGTACAATTCAAATAAAGTTTCATGTCTTATTTGTGAATGAATTTAATTATTGTGAAAAAAAGCTTCCAGGGAAACGTTCATTGCAGGACCTGCTGAAGAATTGTGTGAAGACATATTGTTCTAGCAATTTTCTAGCATTGCTATTATGAGATTTACATAAGAAATTACCAACCTCGTTTCAAAGTGGCTACCCTGTACAGGGTGTTGCCGAATTCGTTGGACAAACTGACAAGGTATATTCCTTGCACAAAAAGAAGACTTAAAGTTCCTATGAACCCTGATCCGGAAATGCTTAGGTTTTTAAGTAGGATCTACAAAAAATGTGACATCCATAATTCATGCCCCCACATTTTCCATTGATCATTCATTATGCGTTCCTAATAAAGATGTGGGGAGCATGAATTATGGATGTCACATTTTATGTAGGTCCTACTTAAAATCGGCAACACCCTGTATAATAGAATACTGTATTATATAGGTATACACAAAGATGGATAACTGATGAAGTTTGGGTGTCAAATATAGTAGTTAATAACAGAGATAAGGTATTGTTCGTGGAAATTCATAGAAATTTCCATGTGTCAGTGCTAACTTTCGTGTCAAATCAAAACAAAGGTCATAATAAAGAAACAAAAAGGGGTAACAGAATAGAGAAATGGACAAATAAGCTTCAATGAAAACCTTTTGAAACGTACTATTCCAGAACTGCTTCTATTTACTAAATCTGAATAAAAACAACATGTAATGAATGATCAGGAAAATAAGCTTCCATTGAAAAATTCGACAAAGTCCTTACTCTTTCTGAACGCATTTAACTTAGATGAAAGGACAACTTGAATGAGCTGACAAATTGAATCACTGCAAAATTAATTGAACAATATACTGGTGTAATTTTCGCTGAAAGTCTTCTAAAGTGCTGTATTAACATAATGTGTAAGATGTACATATACAGATAATTGGAAAGGAAAGGAATGAAAAACTACTGTTCGAGTTCAATATAAGGCACATGTGTTGCACAAACGTTTTACATGCGGACAATCACAAAATACATATCCCATGTCAAAAGCTCTAATTTGCCTGAACTGAATCTAAAGTCGTGTTCTTCAGTGTAATTTTCAGGGTACCTTAGAAAACCTTGTCAGTTCACCTTAATCCTCGAGCATAAAAAAGGTATCACGTCAATGTTAAAAAGGTGTTTGTTCATAGGCCAATAGATCTGAAAAGTATAGGGGAGCACCAAGAAAGCAATGGCAAGTTACCGGTTTGTGCGGCTGCGTCAACGGGAACCCTTCTTCCGGTTGGGGCCTCTCTGCTCGGGAGCGGACCGGAAGTGCTTGTGGGTGCCATGGTGGTTGTGGTTGGAGCGGCTGTGGTCGTTGTTTCCGTTTGGTTTGAGCGATCGCCTGAGATCCCACAATTTTCAAAAATTTTCACCAATGTGCACAGAAATCTCTAATCGGAGCATCAAAATGTAGCTCTTTTGTAATCGTATCTATATCTGATCACTCAATTTCCGGACAAATTTATAGAAATATGTGGACGTGTCCTGCGCTGCCGCACAAATTTCCATTTACTATATAGTACTAGTAACACAGAAGCTAAGGATAATCGCTAGAGAAGAATTATTACTTCCAAAATGCCAAATTTTATTGTTAATATATCAGGAGAAATCCTGAAACAGCTCAATTGAATTAAATATCCAATTTTCAATCATTTCAATATAATTATTGACGGAGTAGACAAATCGGAAATAATTCAGTTTTCAACGACAATTTCTCATAATTAATGGATGCTATCTGTTCCTAATTATAGACAGACAGGATTAATTGATGAGCTAAACAAACGAAAGTGAATGTGGATCAATGAAAGCCAAAAATAGAGTAGCAAACAAATGGACTACCCAATGCCAACACAACAATGTGATTATTTTTATACCCAACTACTAAACACAACGAGTTTTGCGCATTTTCAAATGTTTTATTAAATATTAAAGAATTTAAAATGGCATTAAGGTTTCGATTTTGCTCTAGCGATATCAAGAGAACAAGTTCAACATTAGCAGCACCTGAAAAACCTTTCCCTAAAAGGAAAACCCAGATCAAGAGACAAAAGTTATTTCATACTTGATGCAAAGTGAAGGCTATTGCCACATTACGGAATATTGTATTTGTTGCTAAATATGATGATATTAGGGTATGTTTGATTACAAAGAAAAATGGTAGGGTTTTAAATGGTGCACGTTGCACGAGTCTATAAGTAAAAATAATCGATTTCTTGTTTAAGTTGCTCAAAACTACCCTGAGGGAATTAAATAAAGAATGACTGATACGAAGTACAAATCATTTCCACACAAGTTGAGGAAATGAAATGAAAAGTTGGAGACCGAAATGGGGAGAAAATAGACTTTGAATAGACCGTCATATGCGTCAATGGTGACCCAAGAAAAAATGTGCGCGAAATTCACCGAATTATATGCTGCCAAGGCATAGTTGAAAAAATACCAACCCAGGAATTTATTTTGCATAAAACATCGAATGAAAAGGGGAATTTCCATTTAGAGCCTTGAATTGTCAGAGATATTTATATTCAGTCCAATATTGTCAAGGGAATCCTGCAAGAAATCTAGAACATCCCAGCTAGTTGTAAGTGAATTTCATGCAGGGTATAAATGACAATTACTGGCTTCAAATGACTAAAGTGTTCAAGGATATTTCATAAATTAAGCAACTTTTAATCTGTTTCATATAAGTTGTAGTTTATTTTTGAATACGAAAAACTATTAAAGATAGAAGAATGCTACGAGTGCAACAATTAATTTTTATGTAAAAGGGAATTAATGGAGATATGGTAAAATGTAATATACACTAAAGAAAAATTAACGGATAGGGTTGAAAATTACAGATATACAGACCGCTAACTGCATTGCATTTGACGTTTCTTGGCCAGTCACATGTTTGTAGCTCGACACTGAAGTAGAGGCCCCCAGTGCAACTTTCATGTAATCCTCCTCCAAAAACACATACAAAGTAACGACCACAATCATTGGCATCCGGGTAATATCCAAATTGTTCTGGGCACTGGAAATCAGCTTTCTCTTGTGAATGAGACCAACCTGCAAAATTTGCAAAATAATAAATAAAAGCACTTCGATACTTCAGCCTAAAAACAAAATCCCTGCGCCCTGAAATACTAATAGGAAATTCAAGAAACTTGATGACATTGCCAAGACCCAAGCACGTAAATGGCTGAAGCAGCAAATAAAGAATATAAAACTCATAATAATCCATAGGAATCGAAAATCTGAATATATTGATATATTTGCATTCAGAAATCCGGAATAGATTTTATTACATTCTTATAACACCCAGTTACAATTTATGACAACATACTATTTTCAGTTCATTTAAGATTCAGACGAGGTAAAGAAAGCATGAGCTTATTTCAGCGTTTTATTTCCAAGACCTGGATACAGTATCCAAAATATCGGAATATAATGACGTCATACACCTTATAAAGGAAAGTAGAGCGAAAACCAGTTATTGCGTGGGAATAAGGAGACAGATTTATTACTTGCCCGAAAAAATTTACGATAAGTATTATATCCTTCGTGTCTATATACAACTATCTCAAATTTATTTTATTAACAGGACGGCATCAACCAATTATCTATAAAATAACATTAGAAACAAACATCTACAGCCGAGTGATAACAATAGTATTATAAAAACAATAACTCAAGATAATGATGGTATACTACTTGGTTTTATTTCATTCCCATACATATTGAATACGAATTAGTTTATTGTATCGATAAATTATGGCTTTATGGAGAATCCATTGCCATGCGATATTTACCCTAAAATAACTTACTTCACAATGATAAAGAAAAATTACTAAATTTGGTATTGCGATGTTCTCAAGGCGTGAAGCGTTTCAATTCACCTGATACACTTAATTCAAAGTCATCAAGTTTGTCTGTATGGGTTTTACATATCATATTAAAAAGATTTGTATTTTATGTATACAAGTGTTCGCCCTGAAGCTTGGGCGAAGCCTACACAATTTTTATTTTGCAGGTGGATGAGTTTCAAGATTTGTAATTCAATTCCCAACTGGCTTCACACACACCCAAATGCCGGAAACGTGACACAAGACATCCTTTATTCATTTCACTTAAAAACAAATAGCATTTCTAAATGAATAAACAAGCTACTGTCTTCATTATAAAAAGCACCTTACGGTGCTAAAAACCTGAATCGTGTTTAACGAAATATACTGACATGTTTGTTCGGTTAGATTTAAATTTTCAGATTGCTATCATTCATTGTTAATTTGTAATTAATATTAGAATCTCAAATGATAGGACTTTGTTACTAATTTCATTTTTCTGGAAATGTAATCCATAGATACGTTAAAATACAAGACATATCAAAATCATAATTATAAAGTTTAAACTTGAATTTCACTTACGAAATTTGCTCTGGATTAAATTGAAATTCAAGTTTATTTAAATGACCCAATTTTATTGCATATTCAAATAGCAGAATAGAGTGGACTATATAGTGAACATGGAAGTTATGACATTTAAAGGGAGTATACTTACAAGTTCAAGCGATTAATGTAGGTAGGTCTATGGGAAATAAGGACGTAAATTAACCCCAATTTACTGGCCATTTTCCAAACAGTTATTAAGCTGATGGAAACAATTGGTACAAGGCGCATTCAAGATCCAAGATTGGCATAGTTCATGTGCACAAATTCTACCACGTTATACGTGACTGTATGAAAACTATAAATTAAGACATTTCTAAAGAAACATGTCAATGTAAATATCGCGAAGAAAAAATTGCCATACATACAACATGCCATGGGGTCTTTTTTAAAAGGAGGACACGTCCCATACTTATAACTACTACATATTTCAATTATACGAGCGAATGAACAAGGCAGAAAAATTTCACAAACTTTAAATTTCAAGAGTGGTGATTGACCAATTTCAATTGTCATGTTTGGTCGTATGCATTGTAAAAATTAGGTCAATTAATTATTGCAAAATGTATTAAAAAATATTGAAAAACTGCTAAACAAACTAGTGACTGGATGTCAATGTGACAATAAAAACCACGGAAACTGAATTGTCATTTTCAAAATGCACATGAGAATGCGACTACAATTAATTAAGTTAATCGAACTTCAGGAAATTTAAGAAAAACTTGAGATATAGTTCATTAGAGATACAATTTTAATGTCCATATTACTTTTTTGCTAATTATTCTGGAATTTGTTATGAATAAGTTTCGGGTTACCTAATGCATGATTTCTTGTTTGTTTCTCGAAGAATATTGAATCACTTCAAAAGGAAACTTGGTTTTTGAACTTCTGTTATTTTGCAAATAAATCTCGGATAAATCCCATCATCCCGCAATTTCCAAATTTGATCCAGTAATAATTTCTATATCACGTATAGGACATAACTGAAAATATACAAGAATCGTGACCTTACAATCGAGGTAAGGTTCATACAATGACCTATAATATGCGTTGTGTGTTGATAGATGTATAGTGCGAGATATGCAGGTATAACTGGCTAAATCAAAACTGGATCACGCCATTTATGGACTAGGCTATTAAATACTCTTCCTGATGGTGAGCAGAAAGAGCCTATCCAATTTTTATTGCACATGCGCAAACAAGCAAATAACATCTTCAACTCGTCTATGACTAATTGAAGAACAATGGCACCATTGCTCACAAAGTAACTCTGGGCGTATATAGAGATTATGGCAGAAATGTAACTTGGGTTAATGAACTTTCTTCTCTCGCATTGCTTTCACAAGATCCTAGAAATCAATTTACACATTGCTACAGTATTTAACCTGTATAGACAAGTTCTTGGCCAAATTGTGCGATCGACGACCCGGGAAACGACTTCAGCTCCTTTTGTCACCATTTTTCCTCTCAAAACTGAATTATACAGCATTTTCGCAATTTTTATTCCTCGAAATTATCATTTGCGTATAACGTGTGCTGAATGAATAGGCAAATGAGATCAAATCCCGCTGTGGAAGTAATTTAGAATATACTCCAAAAAATTTCTCTTCAATACCGAGACGAATTTTTGAGGTTTTAATCTCCGACTGAAAAGTTTTTTTTTTAGATTTTGGCGTTTTTCAGTAACCTACTATGCACGAAAGCGTGAAGCGCAAACAATAGCATTTCAGATACTATTAATATGAAAAATACAAAACGAAATAGTATCTGTGTCTTCAGCTATTCAGCTATTTTCGCAACGCACTTCAATTTTTTTTTAGTTTTACTGGTTCAGTAATTGTAAAAAAAGTTGATCATTCCCGCAAAGGGAAAGAAGAGAAGTCAGCTCAGGTATTTGTCAAATCTGAAGAAATCATCAGCACAATTCAGCCAATTGAAAGTATTCTTCATGTCCACTTGCTGAACACGTTAAACTATCAAAATATTAGGATGTGTTCGTCTAAAATTCTATAGCATTTGAAGCAGCTACACCAATGTATTATTACTAAATAAGTTATAGTACATATAAGCATTGTGCTACGTGTTCCGATTACACGCACTGTAGCACGAGAATTAAAAATTAACTTCATAAAGCGTGACAATATCGGATGGGCAGGTGTATAATTATAATTCCTCTTTGTTCTCGGACACTATATCATAATTATACCGCACACAAAATGATCCAATGCAACCAGGATGAATTAATGCATTGCACAATAGCACCAACTAATATTGCATACAAATTTAATAAATAGCCAGATAAGTTGCATTAGCGCAAATAAATTCACAAGTCTCGTCCTAAATATATGTAAATTCGATCCATTTCAGTCAAACAGGTGATTAGAAAATGTATTCCAATGATGACGGCAAGGAGTAACATATAGTTATTCTCATTCCTGTTTCTCCATGACATACAGGAAACTATACAGTATATTGAAGCAATGTTAAAATTCAGGTTATAGTTTCATGCATATTCCCATTTACTAATAGGTACACGATGGTTTAAACTAAAACATCATTTGTAAATACTACTACATACAAAATAAAAAAAGCTACTCCCCAAGAGAGATAGTTTGTCAAGTGGATGATTTGAATACCTCATTTTTTTAGGTACTTATACAGAAAGTTCAGACTTTAATAGCTTGTTCTAAATTTCATTTCAGCTAAACTACACCCCTGACTGAATTACTTAAACAGCAACCAAATAGTTTTTTTTTTAAAAAAAGGCTTTTACAGGAAATGCATGAACAGAAACGAGAAACGGTTATTTAAATACATATGATGATCTTTGGATTACATGATTATTTGTATTGGAGAAAATGAGCAATATATATTCAGCACTTGTTCAAATGCACGGCCTTGATAACATGAAAATATTTCAAATCATCATACGATACGTATATTTAATTCTAAACAGGATATTAGACATGAATGCTAACTTTTGTGCTCGAATATCCGAATGCCTCAGCTAGTTGCCATTTTTAATTAACTTCTGCCTGCAGTTATAATTAAATAACAAGTCATTTACAGCAATTTGGAGCTAAGAATATTATACATGGAAACAGAGTATTTATCATTTTTTTAAGTCTGCAGAATCATGTTGATTATCGCTGTTAATCTCCATATATACCATCTATATACTAATGTGGGCCAATCATATATCATTATATACTTCTCCTTAAATTCCTGAGTGTAATTATTATTAGACTACACGGTGCTTTCTATAATACTAATTTCACATGCTAGGTTTTTTTTGCTGTGCTTGGGGCACAAGTCAGTTATATGTGAAGCAGATTCTTCCGCTCTCAACAACAAAGGAGATTGCTTATCATTGAGCTTGTTGCAATTTGATAATACGAGTAGGAACACATACCATTCCCATCTTTTTACAAGTACATAATAGTCGATGAACTACCTTTGAACTCTTTAAGAGATAAAAACCAGAATAAAAACGCTCACCATGTCGTTGCGCTATTTATAATAGAAATCCAGGTTTGATGGCAAATACAGATAGATATACAGGAAAACATGCAAACATTGTCCGGGTAGGCTTATATGGTAATTTTTCACTTCAACTTTAAACAAAGGCCACTGCAACATTGAAATATAAGGAAGGTGGGTTTCATATGTACATATATGACCTACCTTGAATGTTTATGTATAGTATTTGTATAAGCATTGTTCACATATATTTCTATTTCAAAAATGCTTATTTTGTATCTCAGGAAATATAACCTCAACGAGAAATTTTCTGTATTTATTATGGCCAAAGTGAATACTTCGTATTGACATTGTCATTAAACTTATGTTTAAAAAAAATGAACTTATAATTCAGTATCTAATTATATGTATAATTAAACTACACAGTTATGAGAACCTCATATTTCTATAAAATAAAATGTACGTTTGAAATGTACAATTTGCATATCAACCTGATCCGTAATGTGGCTTTGCATTTTATGAAGATGTACATATTAAACAGATTTAGGTCGCAGATCTCCCAAATATGTTAAAAGTTTCTTATTTTTTCCCTCGCCATGTGATATCTTTCAGTCTGAAATACATACAGTGCTTGTGTGTGTGTTTTACAATCTGACTTTGCCGGAACAATTGGTAATTATCTTGGCATTAAATCCAGAAAAGGCATTGTCGAACAGATCACGACCGTTCTGGATATTTCACGTTTTCATATAATATAGTTTCCAACTAGTACATATATTTTCCATCCAATTCCTTTTGAAGACTGCGGTGGTTCTCGGTTTTCAAGCAGTTTCTTTTTACTTCAACTTGCGCGCGTGGATACAATTTTTTTTGACATGTGCGATCAGATAAACATTAAAACAACAGAAATGAAAATAAATTATAGTGAAAGGGAAATAAAATGTGTTTTTAGCAGTCTGTCCTGCTAAGATTATCCTTAATAATGATTGCTTAATATCCACAAATAGAAGAATAGTACTGCATGAAATTCAAAAAGTTTAAATTGAGAGTTTAAACAAGGAAGCCGCGCAACAGCCAAAAATAAAAACAAATTTACTGCAAATATTTAGAGACAAGTAGAATTGCCTAAACTTGTCTAAATTAAAACTGCTGCACTATTAGTTCATTTGTTCATTTTATGGCTTAACTTAAAGCTCGATGCAGAGGAGGAGAACAACTTAGGTATTCAAATAAAATAACTGCCAATGGGAATTTGTCTTGACAAAGTAACACCACGAACGTGTTTTTTTTCTTTTACTATAAAAACTCTGGCCATTGGTAGCATATGTATTATTCAGAACTTATTCCACTCGACAACGTTTCATTTGAAATTTTTTGTGACACTATTTCGCATACAAGGTGCTCACTTATCAAGAAATTCAATTTCTAATGTCAACTTGCGCCCCATGTCTTTCAACCGCAAAATCTACATATACTTGAAGTACAATTGGCAACATATGCAAAACTTGGGGTTGAAAATGGCTCGCATTATATAGGAAGATGTGTGTTGACTTTTCTCACGTGTTCCGCTTCTTTGCAGGGTTCAAGGATTTCCATTTTGAGTGGTTCCTTGCAAATTGCATCGTGAAAATGACAAGAGAATGTAATAAAAAACGCATAAAAAAATGATAATCATTATAAAAGCTCCGGATATTGCACCGCAACACGTGAGATATTTCCTGACCCCTATCACAAGGAAAACACAAGACCAAGACCTAAGATAAGCAGTTGGTTGTGCAAAATTACAAGTTAAGAATCTCTTTTAACGTTGGGAACAACTGGAAACATACCAACAGTAATTGCCAAATTATTCATATGCACAATGCACTTGCTCACAAACGAAACAAGCAATTTCAGCTGCATGAAGATGATGAAGGAAAATAAAAAAAGAAGTAAATACTAACAATTTAAAAAAGAAACGCTGAATCAACTATATACACTCCTGGAGATTTTTATGCGCACCACGAAACCAGGGTCTTAACCTTTTCATGGTGCAGTCCAATTAATATTAAGTCTTTGGCACATCTGAAAAGCGATTGAAAACATGAAAGCGAGGTGAACGAGAATAAAAAAATTGTGCTCGTTAAAGTTTGAACCACCAAATTCTCTATCTCATCCAAGTCAGAAACGTCATCAAATTACCGGTTTGGCTTGTAATTTTTCCAAAATGCCAAACTGAAAACTCCAAAAGCTTCTGTTCAACTATAAGCATTCCATCTGGCAAGGTTGAACCGTTTCGATAGGCGATCTCATTTATTTTAAAATCATCATCGTCATGTATATCCGTGCATGCCCAACCCATGCAGCAACTACTTTCCGTTTGTCAACAAAAGAAAAGAAAAATATTACAAGGCAACCTACTTTTTTTTAAATATTTTTCACACCAATTCCTCTTTCTTTTCTATCAAGTTGCGAATCAACGACTCCTTAACATTAAATCTAGTCGTGTTCAACATACGATTCTGTGGTTACTTTGTTCTTATGAATAATATAAACCATTTTTAAATCGTTGTTCAGGTTATCTGATTTCAACAGCACACAAGGAATGCTAAACGTAAATATGTTCAATAGTAAGAAAAAAAAATAGATGTGGATAACTTGTAAACGTGCCTTGACAGAAACTTCTAAACTTTTACACCTTCAACTTATGAAAAAACATTGCTAAATTTAAAAGTGTAAAATTCTTAATTCAATTATTATTTTTAAGCCACAACATACGTATATATTCCATATGAAATTGTGTTAATGGATAAATTGCTCAACTTATCTACTACAAAATCACATTGCTGCATTGACCCGAGTGAAAATTCTGCCAAAATAATATTGCTTACATCGTTGATAATTACGTAGATATAAGTAGTTCAATCAAGATTAATATCAACTTGAAAGTTTTGAAATTAGATTTGATGTTTTGTATAGCAATTAGACGTGCATTATTGCAAATTAGGTATAGAGGTAATTGTGAGGAATGTCACAATGAAAGAACTGGCATATATACTACTTACTATTGTATTAAATTATTATCCTTCAAAGAATAATTACCACTTTGCTCTTTCTATATCTTAATATATTACGAATATATTGGGAAACTGCATTCGAGGGGAACATTATGTTAGATATATACAAAGAAATAAATGGTAGACTGAACTGGGTCATATTTATGTATATTGCAGTGGCAATCATCAGAGTTAATTGACAGGAAAAGATGGCATTAAGTCAACATTGTTATAAGATGGCAGATTAAGAAAGCGGAAAATGAAGTTGGAGAAATTTCAATTTTTATGTTGTATTCGGCCTTGCATACGACACAATGATTCGACCTTGTCTACCTCATTGTATATATTTTACCAACTATTATTGTAACATAACATCACCCGACTTCGTGAGTGTATTTCACAGTTACTCACGTCATGTACTAAAATTGACCCATGGGCGATTCCAACTATGAAGGAATTGCAGACATTTCTAAAAAAACAACACTGAATTTGTATGCATGGTCCGCACAAACACTGTTGGCTAAAAAAGTGCTAAGGTTGTGACTGTAACTACGAACTAACTAATATATCAAGAATATATTGAAGTGATTCACGAATTTCAGGAACAAGAATGATATCTGGAACAGTTTTGCTTTTAGACACCATTATACAATCAGGAAGTTTATTACGAGCTTTATAAAAAAGATTAACCCCATAACCTGCAGCAAATTCTTTAAACCCGAGTGATTAAAATGAAATATGAACCTGATTTGGAAGAATTCACATCTTTTACATCCCTGATAAATTGTAAAAGTGGTGCAGCTTAAGATGAGTTAAGCTAAATTAATTTAGTGTGCTACGTCAACTAATATCTTTTTAGTCATGCTTAAGAGATTAATAAGATGAGTTATATTGGCCATGTTTACATAGATATCTCCAAGCTGGAGTAACAAGAGGTGACCAGCTAATGTTGTTTACATAGTAATTAAATACAATTTCATTCACGTATCTGCACCAATCTTGATTAATTATTGCAAATTACCTACCAAATTGTAAATTTAACTTTAATCGATTTCTAAAGTAATCAAGGTTGATGAAATTAGGCATGCAACTACTTTCACTCTGCGAAATAGCTTGGCAGCAAAAAGTTTGAATGCCTGCATAATTTCCATATAAATAGGAATTTCCAGAGCAGAATCATGGTGTAAATTGAAATTTTCCGAGCAGATCAACAGAATTATCATGCCTTGATCTCAATATCACACAAGATGAATATCTGCATACCCAAATTAAGACATACGTTATTAACTTATTACCCACGAGCTAATTTAGTGCATTAAAACGGGAACTATTCACGTATAGGGATAATACAATTTTTGTTGACATTTAATCGGTTTATTTCTTTTTAGCATGCATGGGCCATCAGAACAGCATGCACACCCTTCATGTTTGACGGGTTGGACTGCTAGAATATTCAACATTAATGCTGTAATAAATTGAAATCTTTTACAATATATTCAATGAATTTGCAGAACAGTATATACTATACCAATGTGAAAATTGTAATTATAGTGTTCATGTAAATTGGGTAGCTAGTCATATGCTGTATGGGAATTCTTCAAATCCAAGATACCCCTACTGTGAACTATACGTACTTGTCAGATGTGCTGCAAGGACACTCACTGCATTCATCATACATATGCAGCCCACAACTACCCACTCAAAATAATACAAATGTCCTCAAACGTACGTCAAAAACTAGATTCATTCTGAATTCACGGGTTCTTATGTATTCACAGCACATGAAAAATTGAGATTAGTAACTGGCAGAATGATGTCGGTTGTATATAGTTGTTCTGGCAGGAAGACGGAGGTGGGAAGAAAATATGTATCCGCTTCCAAAAGTGCTTTCAGATTTCATTTTTGAGCCAAGGATTTGTACTGGCTTTGATGAAATGTTAAGTCACGATGTGAAAAAAAAGGGGGAAAAAAGCTTATAGGAAAGATACAAATTGTAGTGCATTTTCTGGTCGAAGCTGAATAGTGAGTGAATATGTTAAAGGCGTCGTTTTCGTCGCCCACTCCTCGGGCATTTATGCCAACATATAATTTCAAAACTTGTACCCAATTTTTGCACACCACAAGAGGCCACCTATTGAAATGACTATGTGTGTATATATTATACATGAAAGCATTCCTCATTCGGCCATCGTTCTCTTATTATGAAAACATGCCAGCAATGATACTGTGTGAAGCTGTAAATTGGTCATCCTCAAGTCATTTCAGACAAGTGCTGCGTATTAACAACCATTCCCACGGTTATTTGATGAATGAACTCTGCAGTTTACATTTACATAACAAGAAATCGGTTATTTAATTGCATCTACTGTAGTGTTCATACGTTACAAGTCTGCAATTATGTACAGGAGAATACTTTGCGATGGTTTGCCTTGTCACAAACCAGACTGCATTTTATTGTTTGCAAACTTCAGATAAGTGTAGGAATGCAGTTAGATTTCAAATCGCCCTAGAGAATGTCATGCATTTTTTATTATAAATACAGTGAGTAATCGTGAATTCCCCGATTTATCAAAAGGAACATTACATTTTCATGCCTGCTTTGTCCTTGCGATATTTGCAATGGGAGGAAGTAAGAAAAAATTATAAGTACGACCAGGTTATAGCTGTTGAAAAGCCTTTCCATGCTATACTGAATACAAAGTTCTGGAATTTCTTCCCTAGGAATCAACCATCAGCTGCATACATTGGAAATGTGTGAAATCAATATATTTTCACACGTCCATTGTTCTCCTGGAACTTTCTTTCTATGTGAAGATGGAATATGAAAGATCGAGAACCATAGACGTGAGAAATCTTATTTCACAAATTGTAAACTTCCATATTATATACAAATGCATTTCGCCAGGGAATCATAACTCGATCAACAAAAAGTCAAGTTATTTATGGATAACATACATTGCATTTTTCTAAACGAAGGCAATCGGCCATAAAAAAGTGAAATATACTGCATGAATTCATATATTAAACCATTGCTCTTAATTTAGCTGGCAACAGATTATTGGCCAAGTAGAAATCAGCAAAGAAAAAGTGTATATACAGAAGAACTGATCGCTTTTGTAACTTATGCAGTGTACGCAATAGCAAATAACAGGTTAACGATCCAGGTTTGTGAGGAAGTTGAATATGTGTAGGCCTACGTATGTGTACATTTCCACTTATTCAAATAAATCCCTGAAAAAGTTTGTCAAATCAAAATTGGAAAGTACTACATGTTAAGTGAAGGGTTGGGCAGATGCAGTTCTTGTCCTGCTTAATGACGTCCAACAATTTTCCTGCATAGACAGACAATATGACAAAACTTCAGATTCTGCAACAAACTTTAAGAAAGTGCATTGCACGACAATAATATCCGCATTTTCCCCACGCATGCGCACTCGTGTCCCACACATTACCTCGCAACATTACACCCATTAACAATCAACATGATTATTTTCCAGTAAAAGGTACACTTCGTACACAGCAACAAAAGCATGCAACAATAACATTACACCAGGGAGAAAAAAAGGTGATGTGAAATATGTTTAACAAACCCAACATATGAATGGATGTAGGCTTCTAACTTAGTTAGGCTAAATCCATTTCTTATTTTTTCCCCTCAAAATTTACAAACGTGTTAAGAAGCACATTCCAAAAAAGCCACAAACATGACGTCTCTGCTCTACTGACCTGAATTTATACTTTTGTGGCCAAAGAATGGGCTAAAATGATTTCCCAAATTAACTGCTTTCTAATGAAGTCGATTAATCACTCGGCATACTACGGAACTTTGCGTCTAACAAGCTCACTAAAAGGTCTCAAGTGTAATTACCTGTGCCATCTTTCAAATAAAAAACATGTTGAAAGTTACAAATTAAAACGGATGAAAAACCACTTTTTTTTATCCTTTTTTAAACACGCTTCCAGACGCAATTAAACAGTTGTATATATACTCTTTAATATCATGCATGAATAGTAATTGTAGTTGTAGTTGAGCTTTATAGCAACTTGTTTCTTTTTCATATATAAATAATGCAAACAATAATGTAGGCTAAATTAAACAATGTAGTGGAGAAACTATGGCAAACTGGACATAAGTGTTACATGCATTGTATTAGTTTCACAGGATGATACCGAAATGCAAAATTGCCGTATCTTCGAAATAGTTTCCTATTTTTTGTTAGGGTGTAAACGGTGTAAAAAAATTAGAAATATTTCAGCAATTAAACTTAAATTATCTCAACTTACGCGCACTTAACGTT
>WWPM01014156.1:0-22971 GCA_023279145.1 Glomeris maerens | reverse complement strand
GCTACACGACATACATCACGCGGAGTCTGTCTGGTACACCCAACACTTTACGAACATCATCACAATTGAGATGACCCAACCACCTATGCAACAAGTCAGGGCTTACCACAGTCACCAGTCTTACAAGTGGGACCACCTACTTCTACACTGTGACCCTCATACAGGAAATACAAATAATTTTTAATTTTTCATCGCATATATGCCTTACCCGATGGGTCCAGAATACTGACAGTACTAGCTTGTATACGGATTTCATCTCCTCTGTCAACTATACATTTAGCCGACAACAAGTTGCTACAAAGGTCTGGTACATGCAGTACATTCTAATCCTCCACAACGTTTGTTCAGCTACGTAGTTACTACAACAAAGCACCACTCGCTGTCTTCACGTGCCCATGGTGTTGCCTGTAACATACAAACTTTTCGTGGTAGCTCGACATATGGTCTGTTGAACCAATGTCCAGGATCCACCGGTATCGCCAACTGTTGAGTCCTGCAAACCAATGCTTTGGTTCTTATTAGCCCATATCGTTGAACATGCTGTAGCCATCCCGCCTGAAAATACTCGTGAGGGATTATCGTTTTCTTTCTTCTCCGGTACCTCACTCTTCGCTTCCATTGTCTGACAATTTCTTATCATGTGCCCCAACTCCTTACATCTGAAACATCGCACATTTTTCAGATCAATATTACCCTGATGGGCACGACCCTTTTGGTGACTCGGTGATCCCCTCTTATCCTTATCCTTCTATTTAGAAGCTCTTTGGTCCACGGACGCTGTTGATGAGCATATGCCTGATTGGGTATAGCCATACTTTCACAAGCAATTACCTTTATCTCTTCCTCAAACAATGGCCTCTTAAACACTTGCAAATCGAGTTTAGTATTATCCCATCTGAGGGGTCACTTGAAGGTGTTGTACTCCCCGGGTAGACCCACGACAAGATGAATTGCTGCCAGCTTATCAGGAAAAATCATATTAGAACCTCAAATCTTGTACATCAAATCACTTTTCCGAGCCTAATACTGTGCCATAGATTAAATTCTGTGTTTCGCCGGTCCTTACATATTCATTAATGGCCTGTTCCCCATGCCAGGGGTCACACCTACCCCTAACCTCTCGCAATCGGTTCCACATATCTCTGGCTGTAATACAATCTCTTACCTTGTCCAATCCATCATTATCGAGTGTTTGCAACAGCAAAGCTTTTGCCCTAGCTTCTAGAGCCCGCATCGCGAACATTGATGATGTAGGTAGACCACCTTCTATTGCTTCCCAACAACCATTGATTACCAATAAACTCTTAGCTCAAATCTCCCAATATTTGTAATTGGATGACGTCAATCTTTCAAAATTGACCCTTTTGAAGTTCATCTGCTCAGACTCCTTATCGCCTCCTTACCCAGACTGAGCTGCGCACTTTTAGTTGAACAGAGAACCACACAGAGCAATAGACAATTGCCAAACAGATTAATACTAGGTACCTCAAAATGTTCCTGAATTTTTTTCTCCCCGTTTTTGAAGCCAAAAAGCATGCACACATGACCACAAACGTACTTGCGCTCCAAGATGCAAACCTCTTGTCACCAAACCCCAATAAGAAAAAACAAAGAGAATAAGGAAACACGTTTCTCCTCCTAAGCTACAAAAAGGACCACAAACATTCAAAATGCTCAATACAATATTAGCCAAGGTCGAAGCAATAATTTTTCCTACAAATGCGATTATATCCTCACCAGCAGATACGTCACATTATGAGCCACTGTCCAGAAAAAAAACCACACTGGACACACCGGTGCTGTGGTGCTGTTCTCTTTGATCCCGATGTCCTACTCAGCAGTACTCGATCAAAAAGATGCTGTGTTTTTCTTGGTGCAGACGCCGCTCGCCTCTTGTACTCGACCGCCGGCTAGATGGCGATGCCATCCACGACGATTCTCTGATTGCAACTGTTCGCAGACTGTAACAGCTTGCGCAGATCACGATTTGCTGGCCAAGACTCCTCTACTGCAACTGCATTCCGACGACTGTGATGACTCGCTGACCGCAGCAATTTGCAGAAGGTAACGCCCGCTGGCCGCAACAACTTGCGGAAAGGCGACGAATTGCTGGCTGCAACAACTTGCGTAAAGGCGATAACTCGCTATTCGCAACAACTTGTGGAAAGGCGACAACTCACTAGTTGCAACAGCTTGCGGAAAGGTGACCATTCGCCGGCCGCAACCACTTGCGGACCACACCGGCTCATTTGTCGCAACAACTTGCTAACTACGACAACTCGTTTTTCCCATTCACCCTGATATTACCGTTCATATTCTCCTTCCTGGCTTCCTGGGCCCAAAACCTGTTGCGGGTACGCAGTGTTCTGTGTAGCATTAAAGTGACACCGCATAGGAAAGATTAACAGAAACATGAGATTTATTTTCATAGGTGAGAAAATGTTCAATCAACTAGTAACAGCCCTAAGGTGAGATCCTTTGGTCGACTCATACTAACAGCGAGTGAACCAAATACAGTAAAACCTCGGGATCGGGTCACCCTCTTAATAGGGTCACCTGGATGATCGGGTCGCCAAGCGCAGGCACAGAATTTGTCTTCCATAGGCTGTGTGTATTAGCCTGCTGGTTAATCGGGTCACCCCGGATATCGGGTCAAGGGCCGTCAGTTTGATCCCCTTGAGCATATGCAGATCGGATAATCGAATCACCTGGGGTTTGCTTTTGAGACATAACTGCCGCTATTTCCATGTTTGGATGAGTCACCACTTTAATTGCTGTAGAACGCTCCTGCTTTGGGCAAATTTTATTTCTCTAGTCAAGCGTTGGGTCATAGCTTCGTTGTTTGCACGCTACTGTACTTGATCAAGGAGAGCATTAAGCAAACATTTTGGTATTCTCAGCAGTGAAACAGTATGGCAACCAAAAAAACGTGTTGAATTGGGACTTGCAGATCGAGTTAAGGTTATTGAAAGAAACAAATGTTTGTTAATAAAAAATTCCATACCTTAATTGTAAAATTCAACGCAGAAAATTTTTTCAAAAATTTGTGATATATCGGTTAATAGGGTCACCTCATAGATGGGGTCGCATTGAGGCAGGTCCCTTGGGTGACCCCATTAACGAGGTTTTACTGTAACAGCAACCAACAAGTTTATATGTGGGCTAAGGTATGCAAAAACACTGTTACAACATAGTGGTTTCCTCAAAAAATGCCTCTACACAACAAACCAGCTTAGGAGGTGAAATGTCCAATTAACTAACGTTCCTCGTCACAACAGATAGTACTACTGGGTTTGTTTGGTGTGAGTTGTCTACGGGTCCCCCCACGCGTTTACGTTCCCGAACAGTTTCGTCGCAAGTGTTTTAATCAGGTACATGGTCTTCCACATCTGGGATGTCAAGCAAAACAGCGATTGGTCGTGGACAGGTACTTTTGGCGATCCATGAAACGTGATCTCTTCCGTTGGGTCAATGAGTGTGTGATCCCTGCCAACGTACCAAAGTGACTCGCCACACTCCGCCACAACACGGGGTGATAAACATCCCTTATCAATGCAATGTTCACGTGCATTTGGACATACAGTATAACGTCGTTTATCCGCACTAATTTGGACCAAGGGTTGTGCGGATAACGATTTTTGCAGATAATTGAGCATGCGTTTATTTAATGCAGAAAAACACATGCAGTACACCCAGTACTTCTTTTAGACCCTTCTTCGCTATCTAACTTCGATGCACAGCTCAAAATTTCTTCATTTCAGGCTTTGATATTATAAACAGTCCTCTATCCGATCTTATTACATCAACCATTATCGAGTCAATTGATACTCTACCTTTTTTCTAGATAGATTAAACATTCTGATTTCGTTTAACTTGGTCACTACTCGCTCAGGTCATGATTAATACAGTATAAAACCACAATTTTACTGAGCGAAGTGTGTTTTAGGTGTGCGGATAATTGACGTTGCGGACAATTGACGTGCGGATAAACGACGTTCTACTGTAGTTGGCCCCTTTCTACAGTCGCAGAGGAACAAATAAGTTTTGAAAATGGTTGACCGATTTTCACGGTGGGTTGAGGCAGTTCCACTGCGCACCATCGGTGCAGAGACAGTTGCTACTGAGTTCCTATCTCAATGTGTGAGCCTAACTCTGTAACAAGTTGACGAGAAGCAGAGAATTTAACAGCCAGCTAAAAAGTTTGCTGCAGAGAGTGGTCAAAATGGCAGAAGTTGATGAGATAATGCACAGAATCGAGGAAGGGGAAGTACCAAAATTTGATTAACTTTCTGAACTGCGGATTGTAGAACTGAAACTAATGCTAGCAAAACGCCAACTTATTATCCCAAAGAAGAAGGGTGACATGGTGTACGCACTGTGGGAAGTATTGAAAGAGGAAGCGGGAATTTTTGAGGCTTATGATGACAACGAGGAAAAAGAGCAGGATGAGGAAGCAAGTACACCAAATCCACCAGATATGGCAACAGTAATGACCATGCTTGCAACACTTATGAAAACCAACATTGACACACTTCAGCTGATGGCTCAAACAGAAAAAATAGAGACAGAGGCGGCACGAGAAGTTAAAACTGCATCAAAGCTATCAACATTTGAGGGCGGAGACAACAAGCAATGCACCACAAAGGAATGGCTGACACCAGTGGATGCCTTAGTGGGATCGGCAAAGTTGTGGCAGGACAATATGGGTGTTAGTACCAGGAGATATGACGAATGGGCAGAAATACTAAAACAAGACTTCCCCGATCATCGACCAACCTATAAGGAAAAAACCAAACTACTAAAAACCCAACAGGGCCACGACGAGACCTCAGAAGCCTATCATTTTCAAAAACGGGCCGTCTGCAAACGCTTGAAGATGGATATGGAGGACGCATTGGATTGCCTACTGAATGGGTTAACAAATCGCCACCTGATGGACCCCGTGAAGATCGGAAAATACCCAAGTATCGGCGAAGTAATCCGCGACGTTAAGAAAACAGAGACCAGGCGAAGCAAAGCTCACGAGAAGAGGAAACCGAAGAGCGATACGTGACTGGAAGGAAAACCACAAGACGGAGGTACCAAATCCAAACTAAGAAACATGTGCTTCCAATGCGGTGAAGAGCGGCACCGTAAGGCAGAGTGCACCAACGGCATCAGATTCTACAATTGCCAAGAGATGGGGCACCTGGTAGCAGCGTGCACAGTGCCAAACAAGAAACGGTCACCAGCAGTTAAGAAAGCCGAGACAAAGAGTGAGGCGGTAGATTCCAAGCCGTGAAGCAAATCGTGATGCCAACTGTGTCTGCAGAGATGACGACTGCAAAGTTCCAGATGAACATGGCCATTGAAAGAAAGTCTTGCGCTGCGGGAGTCGACACCCAGAGTGCCCTGTGTCTGGTTTGCTTGATGTTTGCAAAACAAATCCTAATCTGAGAGCCTGGGCATACCTACACGATTCGAGGGTTCAACCAGGACCACTGTCAATATACGGGACTAACAACATGTGACATCGTATTAGACGTTATTGTGATAAAAGAGGCCATATTCTTTGTAGTCGATGATGATGTGATGACAACAGATGCGTGGATCGGCAAACCAGTTGTAGAGCACCCAAACATCTTAATGGAAGCAAGTGGAGGCAAATTGCCATTCGAAGTGGTAATCGGACCAGGCGACGAAACGGAATTCGAACAATCGAGCTGGAGAGCGAGTATACCGAGCAAGCCACGACGCTGATTACACTCGAATAGGCGATATTCCCTGCACATTCAGTCAAGGTCCCAAATGAGAGCACCAAAGCATCGAAATGGCATGAGTTATGTAGAGGCAGAGCAGACCCACAACGAGTTGTGCATCCCAGAAGGGCTGTCGGAGGTGGTCAATGAAATGATGCAGGTTCTAATCCTCAACGGGGGCGCGCAAGAAGTCGCCTTGCGGAAAGGGGCGAAAGATTGGGCACGAAGAGACTGAATACGAACCGACAGTACAGCAGGTGGACTACATCCCTGCGGAGACTGACAGGAGACTGCGTGGTCTTGGGGGCGCCCACAATCAAAGAGGAAGACATAAACGTCGGTGGTGAATCCTCCGCAGATGAGAGAGGCGCTGCTGCGGCTTATCAACAAGTATTGAGATTGATTTGCGGTTTGATTGCACGAGGCAAGTTGCTTCCCCTACCTCAAAATGGACATCAAGCTGACCACTACAATGTCAATTAATTTAAGACAATACCTCTACTCGATGACGCAGCAAGAGGAAGTCAACAAAATGATCCGAGAACTTGAAGATGCTGGGTTTATAAAGAGGTCACAGAGCCTGTACAACAGTCCCATTGTAGCGGTGAGGAAGAAGAATGGAGAAATGAGAGTCTGCATTGACTTCCAGGCGCTGGATGAGGTTGCTGTTATGGAGCATTTCCCGTGCCCCAGTGCGAAATTGTTCGAGAGAACACACACTTGGCGCGTGTTTTCGATGTTTGACCTTGCATCCGGATACTACAAGTTGAAGTTGACTCCAGGCGCACAAGAGAAAACGGCGTTCTCGGCGATGGATAGCAAATGGCAGTTTACTCGAATGCTATTTGGATTAGTGAACGCACCATTCGTATTCGATCGCGCCATGGAAATGGCGTTTGGGCATCTGGGGCGAGACGTGTAGCGGCGGTACATGGATGACCTGCTAGCGGCGGTGGCCGAAACATCGACCCTGATGATCAAGATGGAGAAGATAATGACCAAACTAATTACGTCAAAACTTGGTCTCAAGTTGAAGAAGTGCCACTTTCTATGCCGAGAGGTCCAATTCCTAGGACTAAGGCTTGCCGAGGGTGGACTACGGCTAGGGATGGAGAAGACTGCCGCGATCCAGCAATCTCCAGTCCCAAGGGATGTACACAGCGTGAGAAGCTTTCTCGGGTTGTGTGGGCATTTTCGACGTTTTATTGACGAAGAAGAATGAGAAGTTTGAGCGGACAAGCCAGCAGGTCTTCGGGACGCTCATTGTAAAACTAGTGAGAGAGCCTTTACTGAAGGTATACAACAACGAAAACCATGTGAGATCCACACGGACGCATCGCAGGAAGGGTTAGGAGCGACCTTGTTGCAAGTGAATAACGAGGGAAAGTTACACCCTGTACTATATGCGAGTCGGGTGACATCGGATTGCGGACGGCAGTATCATTCGACGGAGCTAGAGTTGTTGGCGGTCATGTGGGCCATAAACCATTTCCAGATGTACGTGCACGGATCCACATTTACGGTCGTGACCGATTGCGAGGCAGTGCGCTAGTCTCCGGAAGCGTGAACTGACGTCAAGGTTTGGACGGTGGGTACTGCAGCTAACCAAATACGACTTCAGAGCGGTTTACCGCCCAGGGTTGTTGATGAGGCACGTTGATGCACTGAGCGGGAACGCATTACAAAATTATGGACCACCTGATGCAATGTCTAACCGGTTTCAAGTGCAGCGAATTGGGATCGACGAAGGTGACTGGTTGATGGTGGCTCAACAAAGCGATCCAGATATGTGAAGCGCTGCAGAAGACAAGCGAAGAACTGGAAGAGAACATGCAGCAGAGAGTCCAGACTTATTGACTGCGGAATGGGCATGTGTTCTACAAGTTGGAAATAAGCAAGAGGCAACGGCTGATCCTATTCCTGCCGTGGCTGATACGGCGGCAAGTCGTTAGAAACATGTTTGGTCACCCGGGGGTGGATGCAACGATTAAAATTATTCGCAACCGATTTTGGTTCCCAATGATGAGAATTTTTGTAAAGCCACTGATTAGATAGAGTGTTCTTTGCCTGATGGGTAAGGAACCTGGTGGACGATGCCCAGGGCTGTTACAAACCGTAGAGAGCGGCAAAGTGCTGTTGCATACTATCCACATAGACCACGTCGGGCCTTTCCCAGAGAGCGGAGGGTTTCGGCACATCCTCGTCGGGCCCTGCAACTTTTCTAAAGCGACATTTTTGATACCCGTGCAAACGACGAACACAGTGACGACCTGCAAAGCGATGAAGAGACTGATGATGCGTATGCGGATTCCAAGTCGCATGATTACCGACCGAGGAACGGCGTTTGTAAATGCGCAGTTTACAGCATTGTGCGACAACCTAAACATTGAGCATGTTTTAACATTACTGAGAATCCGCGGGCAAATGGGCAGGTTGAACGGATAAACCGCACTATTATCCCTATGTTGGCAACCCAGACTTGAAAGGATGATAGGAGTGATTGGAGCAGTTTCATGGACAAGGTCGAGATTGCCATCAACTCGCGGGTTAATAGATCGACGGGCAAGACACCGATGGAGATCATGTCAGGGTTTAAACCCCATACTATAGTCGAGCCGGCTCTAGCGGCAGTCGTCATCCGTGAGGATGACGAGGCCATCCCTGACATCACGGAAATCAGGGAGCAAGCTAGCGCCACACTAGCTAACGCTCAAGAACGACAGAAAGCAGCATTTGACAAACACCGAGGCCCTAACAAACAGTTCAAAGTTGGAGATGTGGTAGTGGTTCGTAGAAAGGCCATCAAGCTCCAAGGCACCGTTGGCAAATTATCCAGTCTACATTGAGGGCCACCGCGTATCAGCAAAAAGATATCCGATATGGTGTATGAGATCACAAGTTTGTTAGCAGGTGCCCAAGTCCTGGACGACGGTGCCCATCGACCAACTGAAGAGATCGGAGATTGAAGATGACGCAAGTTCGGACAGCGATGAGCAGATATCGGGTGCCATCAACGAGGACTTAGATGACCCGCCGATACGGGAGTTGGATGGCCAAATGTATAAGTTAAGGGGGATTCGACCCCGTCGGTGGCGCCCTCTGGTGGACGGAGGGAAGGCTACCTACGGGGTTGATAGTGGCGACCTCCAGTGGAGAGAGAGATTAAAAGAGCTTGCGTGCGATTTGTGTGGGCTATATAGAGATTTAATCATTTCACCAACGTTTTACAAGAGTTGAATCGAACAAAGATGTCAAATTAAAATCAGTAGTTTGATTTTGCCTACGGATCAATTAAAATATCACGAATCAGTGGAGAAAAACTTTGGGTGGACATATCAATTGAGACGAACCTTAAATGTTCAACCTTTATAAAAAGAATATACAAAACCATTGCCGAGGTTCAGTGTTTTGACCTAATTTGATGATTTATGGCTATAAACACTAGAAAGTCATCAGTTTGGTGTTGTGTCCTGTAATGATGCTCAGTATAGTGTGATAAATTTTTGACCTTCGGGTGATACATTTTACATGTAATTATTATCAGCAAGTTGAAAGATTGTCATGTCAGTGAGGGATGGCATTAAAACGGTACAGATGTTATATTTGATAAAGGCTATATTCTTTCGAAGTTCTTGGTTATGCACGTTTATAACAATTAATGATAATTAAATGAATGGTGTAGGAATGGAAACGCACATGGAAAGTACTCAGCGGGTTGGGGGCTATCTAACCATGTGTCCATTGGTGACCTTGAAAGGTGGGTTCAAGGTCATTGGGATGCTACTTTTGTAGTTATTGGCGGTAGTGGGCTGACATCATTTAGCAAAGTGTTCAGCGCTGTGTTCTAAACATGATGCAGCAAACAGATTGAAAATCGGATAAACAATGCAAAAGTTATGTGGAAAAAACCGGAATGTGCACACCTCTGAAAAGCTTTCCAGCCAGCTCCCTTGTTGTACACAAACAGCATGCAATTGCAAGGCAGGGAAGCACACACAAAGGAAAGCTTTTCACAGGACAGCAATAGTATGCGAAGATGGTGTCTGAAGACAGTTGATCAATTGTGTGATTTTCAGATCACATTAGGCCATAGTGGTGAGCTGCTGAAATGAAGCATTATGCTCAATGAGATGGTTCCGGATCTAACTGGAAATTCATATAATCTTGAAGGAAATCATATGATAAATTTAATTTATAACTACAATATACTTGTATTATTTTCTTTCCATGCTGAATTATAGTTACACTCGTTGGATTCCCAGATGATATCACACAATACATAATTAAATACAATTAATAAGCCAAACGCATATTGTTAAAATAATTCAATAATTGATGTTAAAACATTTGAATATAGTCGTAATATTTAAATGTGAATACTGTAAGTGACATAATGAGTGTCGTAGTTCTGCAATCTAGCAATGTTCTAATTTTGTTAACATACTTTCCTTAATATTGACATAATGCTATACAAGTCATTGGGTTTTAATTTACATGTGACAGCACTGGGTAACGACGTCACAGTCGTTGAAGGGAACAAATTTCCGCATGGCTCCATGGACCAGTGGTTTTTACTCTCGCCATTGTAGTCACGCGACGCGCGCTAATGTTAAAGGCCTGGAGATTGCATATTCAAATCTCACTGCCGACGTCTTCAGCGACTTGTTATTTCTACAGTTTGCAGATGCATGTAATACCTTCAGTATAAGAGAGATAAAGTTGCACGTAACGTGTGCGTGTGTGACGTCGTTTGGAGCGAGTGACGTCAGCGTGACGCCGCCCGCTTCGCGTGGAACGTGAGACGCACACGTATCCAACGTAGCCCGTGTGTGACGTGTCCGTGACGTAACTCGTTCGCCTCCACACGGAAAAACAGTGTGTTCAACGTGAATGCAAGCGATTACACGTTGATACAGTACGTGATTGATTTTGATCGCTTCAACGAAGTTAATTATGAAAAAGAATGCATGTTATTGGGTTGGAAACCAATAGAATAATTATCGCTATTTATTTCAAACTGGAGAAGGCAGTTAACACATTTTATTTACGTTTCGGCGAATCTCTGATTTGTATGTTCGATGCGCTGGTCGGGGCGAGGCTACCCATGATGCTTTGCCAATCACGTTCTGCGTGCACCGTGAGACTTTAGCACGGTTCGCGTTATTTTAAATGCTAGGCTGGTTGGGGTGAAATCCATCCTGATTGGCTATCTCGCCGCCCGTCTGCATTCTTACTTCAGGATTGAATATCTTTAAGTTTAGGTTAGGTTTCTCCCGAGCGAAGCGAGGCCAGGGGGTTAGGGGGGGCGGAGCCCCCCCTAGCAGCGCAAAGCGCTGCTATGGTTTGGTTAGGTTTTCATCCGAGGTAATGTGGGGAAGGAGGTACCAACACGGACCAATCACGATGGATTTCACCCCAACCAGACTAGCATTTAGAATCACGCGCACGGTTCACACAACGTACGCAACGATTGGCGCGGCTTGCTATGACGTCAAAAATGACGTCACACACGCACACGTTACGTGCACCTTTATCTCTCTATTGTTAACGGAGATCAAAATATCTAGGGGCGATTTTGGTGAAACAATTTCATTGAATATGCATAAAATAATGTCATGTGAACAGGAATATATTTAGTGGCATTTTAAATTTGGCAATTGTAAGGCTTCAGTGTCAAATTTAATCATTTCCAACGTCAATGTGGCAAATAAACCTATCTTGCTAACCGGCTATACAAGTGGCACAGCTGTTATAGGACCGTGCACGAGAAATGGGTCGCCGCCCCGTTGGCCATTTCTTGCAATATTGAGCTGGTTTGTTTGTACAGAGTCCTATGCAGGTGTTTTAGAATATAGCTGTATCTATATATATAAAAATGAAGCCACTTTTCGGCTTTGGCGCACAACTCCTCCGAAACTACTGCACCGATTTACACCAAATTTTGCCACAGCGCCACAATCCACCCCCTGAGTGTTATTGGGTGCCCATTACCCACCTCACTTTCCTGTGAGAGGTGTAATCTTAATCGCCAAGAAAAATAACGCCATCTGGTGGATGCAACAAACAATATTTCGTTACAAATTCCCTGTTGCATTCCAATTAAGGTTCTCCATTCCAATTTCGCTGCTTCGTTCCAATTTCCCTATTCCATTCCTAACTTTCACTGAATAACATCGGGTCGTTCAATGCAGCATTTATTTCATCACAAAACGCATAATGAACTCCGTGAGTATTTCAAATTAACTTTCCCATATGAACGGCATCGATTTTAAAGCGTTTTCAAATCGTTTTAGTTTTCAAATCGCCTTAGTTTCACATTGAAATCGCTTTAAAATCGCTTCTGTTTTCCATTGAAATCGCTTCAGTTCTAAATTCTCAAAGCCTTTAGGGTGAGCCACAGCAACGCGTGACCGCGGGTACGGCTTGTATTATTTATAAAAATGGAAAAACACACAGTATATTTATGGCTGTGTTAATAGCTAAAAATAAAGAAACGATCAACACCAAAAATAGCAGAAAGGGCACATGAATGAAATTTGTCAGAAGATAAAACGTCAGTAGTTTAATAGAAATTAGCCACAACTAAATTTAAAAGTCTCAGTGTAATTTATTCTCCACTGCAAAAAGTACGATGCACACAATTTAAAAAATACAACAATTTATAGACCTACATTTATACAAATTACATCACAAAAAATACAATTTTGATGAAGAAATAATACTTACATCTAGAAAAGTAAAATCCAAATAAAAACTGTGGATTCATTTTTCAAAAGCTATATTGATTTACTATGTTTGATGTGTGGTTTAAATTAACAATATTTAAATGAAAAATGTACATTATTAAATTTGAATTCGATATTCCATGTAACAAGGGTAGGTAAATATAAATTCTTATGGATATTACTAGTTCATTAGAAATAGCTGCAAACGTGCATATTATAGTAGTGCATATTTTAGCTAATCGGATTTGAATGATGCTGGTTTTGTTTGATTTATTATAAAATATACATTGAGAAGCAATATACCGTAAATCCGCGATAATAAGCCTGTCTCGAGAATACGGCGGTCTCGAAAATAAGCCGGGTTAAATAATCAAAATTTGCAAAATAAGCCGGCCTCGAAAATAAGCCCCCTTCAATGGGATTACTTGATCTACACGACTAAAAAATTCACTAATTCTAAAAAAACTTCCAAATTCAGTTCACAGTTTTCATTTCCCAACATTAAAATCACAAAAAAATTGTTTCTTACAAATTTTATTTATCATGAGAAATTGAGATTTGCATATTGCATTACATAAACGCATCCGTGGTAACTTGATATTTACAGAATAAACCGGTCTCGAAATTTAGCCGGCCTCGTAAATTAGCCTGGTCAAAAAGCAAAAATTAAAAAAATAAGCCCGGGCTTATTATCGCGGATTTATGGTAATTTTACACTGTATTTATCTTCGTTGAATTGAAGTATGAGCTTTGAAACAAACTCACCCTGCATTAGTAAGTTAGTACCACCTGCCCAAAAGTTGTCAGGGCGGCCACTGGCTGCACTGTTACTTGGAAGTTCAGTGGCCCCACCTAGGGTATGCACGGTCCCTATAAGGGAGGCATCGGTTTCCTTGGGACATAATAATGACAATGTTCTATGTGAGAAAATTTGTTATACGAGGGAAAAAATAACATTGGAATTTACATTGGGGACATCATGTCTTTTATGGACCGGCATTCCTTGTAAATGAGTTCTTTATAACGAGGTCCCATTGTATCATTTGCAACTCAACAATTTGCTTTCTCGACATCAATACGTAAAGGATCAAAATTTCATAATACGTATAGTGTGATAACAAACATGCTCTTCTCAATTTGGTATTTCACATTTCCAGAATTTCATTTATTGCCAGAATGCAACAATAAATGTCAATTTTGTTATACTACTAGAGTCAAAAATAAACCGAACTTTTGCAATTGCTGCCATCCTATTATTCAGACAATTACGTCACTGTCAAGACATGTTCCCAGACATATGACCTAGGGGGCCGTCCATAAATGACGTCACGCGATTTTGACAGATTTTGGGCTCCCCCCCTCCCCCTCGTCACACTTCGTCACAAAATGTCAGACCCCCCTCAAATATGACGTCACAAACCGCATCTCCCCCCCCCCAAAAAAAAAAAAAATTCAAATGAAACATACAGTAAAAGCTCGCTAATCCGGACCCCGCTAATCCGGACTGGCAAAATAATTACAAAACATAAGGCCCTATAAAGTTAATGAATAGATTCCCGTCCGGAAATCGGCGAAAATGGATGCGCGCGCGCGGATTTTATTTTTATTTTTTATTCTAAATTGCTATTATTTGATCGCGAAGTGGCGCTGAAACCTCGTCATGAAGCCCTAGCCCTGATCATCATCACGAAATCTCCAATAGTTTTGCCTATAAAACGATATGACTCGCGTTTTTGTGTGTTAACGCGGACATGGAGTAGTGTTTTTGCTTTTTCAGCCGTATTTTAGTGAATACAATTTTTTTTTGCTTGAAAAAAAAACGGTGCGCGCGGGGACGGGAATCTATTAATTAACTATATGGGGCCTAAATAAAACATAATTACAAACACATAAATGATTATTTTGCTCCTACTGTGTATTATAACTGTTTCTGTTGTTAAATGTTTTAAATACAGTACATACACATAAAATAAAAATGTCTAAAATACAGTTTATTGGTTGCTTTCAGCATATGCAAAACATTATTAATTTTTTTACCGGTTAAAAATATGTACTTCGGCTAATCCGGACGACCTCTGGTCTCACCAAGCCCGGATTAAATGGAACATAGCCATTTAATGTCCATTATCCCATGGCGAATACTCCTTCATGGAATACATAGGGATAGCATGGGTCTCTGCATCCTGTGGAATACGTGTTCCATTCAGATCAAGCTCTTCCTCGTCTAACCAATCTGCACTCTCTCCATTTTCTCGGTTTGCGATTATGACCATTTCGTGACGTCATATTTCTGAAACCCCCCCCCCCCCCCCTCGTCACGCATCGTCACAAATGTTTGAACCCCCTCCCCCCCTTAAGTGCGTGACGTCATTTATGGACGGCCCCTAGTGTCCTGTGACGTATCTTTGAACAAGTATGAGTGCGCTGCATGCTGGGACATGCAAACGTAGAGTCAACGTAGCTTGTTTTCCGGAATCAACTACATAGAGTCAAAATAAACGGAACTTTGTCCGTAGCTTTAATAACACTAACAATGAAACTGATTACATGATTTCACCTTCAAAGTAATGTCCCAGCATGCAGCGCACTCACACATGTTCAACGATTACTTTGAAGGTGGAATCATGTAATCAGTTTCATTGTTAGTGTTATTAAAGCTACGGACAAAGTTCCGTTTATTTTGACTCTAGTTGATTCCGGAAAACAAGCTACGTAGACTCTACGTTTGCATGTCCCAGCATGCAGCGCACTCGCACATGTTCAAAGATACGTCACAGGACACTAGGTCATATGTCTGGGAACATGTCTTGACAGTGACGTAATTGTCTGAATAATAGGGAGGCAGCAATTGCAAAAGTCCGGTTTATTTTTGACTCTAGTAGTAGTACAAGTATTTTCTTCCATTATAACCATCGCGCTAAAAGTATTAAATATATTACATTGAAACGGTAATCATTCAATAACGCCAGCTAGCTGGAAATGGTATTGGCATTTGCAGACGGCAAGTGCAGATGGTCTGATGATTATTTAAGATTATACTACTTTGCTTTCATGCGGAAGGGTGCATATTACACACATGTAAGCTTAGTACTGTATATACACAACCACAAGGATATCATTACTTTTTCTCCATGATAATTGAAATTTTAGTGATGACGTCAGCTGGCGTGTCACACGCAACTTTAACATGCTATAAATGGACAATGGCCATCAAAATAGGCGCCCACTCAAACGTCAGCATGTATCATTTTTCATAATGAATACCTAAGTGTGGGGTATATACGCCCCAGGGGCAAAAACGTCCCAATAGCTAAAGTTTAAGATAAGTTTTTAGTATGACATTTTATACTTTCGGGTTAATAAATTAATTTGTTATTAAGGTTTCACTTCGAATTAGCCAGTAAAAATCATGGCATATGGTGGGATGGTTGCGTGAGAAACCGTTCATCGGCAACATCGATCAATACATGAAATTTCATACAACCATATTTTATTCTTGTACTGTATACGTTTATAACTATTAATGAGTATTTATTGGATTATACTGTAGAACCCGAACAATTGTTCTGGTATTCCAGAAGGCTTTTTACCCGTCCATGTTGGATTTTCAAAAGGTTGGTAATGTGCATTTTGCGATTTTGTAAGGGTGTATAACAAGTGGATCCATACACATTATAAAAATTATTAAAGCAAATATTCTTGGCATTCCTGAAGATTTTCGTTTGCAATTGAACAACTAGCAGTTCTGCATGCATAATATGCTGTAACTCTGAAGCTCTATGGTTGAATGTACATACCGTAGTCATATCTAGACTATACGATTAAGTAAACATTTCTATTTGACATCCATTTAAAGTAACACCTGGGATGAACCTGCAGCCAAGGTGACCAGTGGGAAAGGGATGGCCTTCTGTCTGGGAAGGGTCAAGTTCACTTCGGTGCGGCACGTTTCGGCGCTCGATCATTTCGGCGCGGCTTCTTTTGGCGCGCGATCATTTCGGCGTGCAATTGTTTCGGCGCGGTTCGTTTCGGTGCGCGTCGTTTCGCCGCGGCTCGTTTCAATGCTTGACAATACCATTTTTCTAAAATACCTTTTTCAATAACACCACTTTGTAATAGTATGAAATAACAATTAGTTTTCAACTTTTTCTACAGGGTGAGGCCAAAAAAACTCAAAAACTGATAAAAAATTTCACAACTTCACGCCAGTCTTGCATATTTATTTTAAATTAACAGGGTTTGTTGGAGGATCAGTTGGCAACTAATATATGACAAGTTACTTCTATTCTATTTGATGTCTTAGTTTCAACGAAACCTTTTCAGGGCTACAAAATTAGATTGAGAAAAAATTATACTTGTAAATGCTAATTCGTAGGGGTGAGTTAGCAAACATGACAATAATTCGTCATGTTAGTTGCTAACTGGTCCTTCAATAAACCCTGTTAATTTTAAATAAATTTGGAAACTGTAGTGGAGTTAATAAAAAAAAATTCAGTGTTCCAGTGTTTTTGGCCTCACACTGTAGAAAAAGTTGAAAACTGATTGTTATTTATAATACTATTACAAAGTGGTATTATTGAAAAAGGTATTCTTACGTGCAAAAACGTGTGAGCAAATCAAATTTTTCTTTATGTACAATATATGTAATCCCAAATATGAAACAATTGTATTCTTGAAAAGTCTGTAACGTTTTAGAATCTCACTTCGGAAGATTAAGAGATTTTGAACATTTCAAACGTTCTAGCCAAATGTGTTTATTTGCAGTAAACTATGTAGTATTACATATATTATCAAGAAATCTGTGCTACAGAAACGAGGTGAAACTGTCAATGCCCCATCGCTATTACCAGCAACTGATCAAATTGACCCGTGCTCTGCGTGATCAAAAGCCCAGAAAATCAGAAAGAAAAGGCATGAGAAGCTGATTTTTCTCGACGACAATACACCATGGCACACGTCAAGAATAGTTCGCAACTTCTTGAAGGCACGCAACTGGGAGCTGTTACCTCATGCCGCTTACTCACCGGCACCTTCTGACTACCACTTGTTTTCGTCGATGGGCCACTCATTTCCTGAGGAACATTTTGATTCCTACGAAGACGTCCGAAAATGTCTTAATGAGTTGTTTGCCTCAAAAGGGAGGGATTATTTTTTTTAAAAGGGATCCACAAATTGCCCAAAAGATGGGAAAAATGTGTAGTTAGTGAAGGCCTCGATTTTGAATAAATAAATTTTTCACTTGGTATTGGGAAAAAATGTTTTTTGATATAAAAAATACAGCGGATATATGGTTTTACAGAGAAGGGGGTATGCACACCGTTCACCTGGGTAGGGGGTTATGGGATTTGTTAAAAGATATCACAAAGTGGTGAAAAGTAAAACTTTCAGCATATTTTGCGAATGGCTCCCCTTATTCCTATGAAAATTGGAAGGTATTTTTGCAAAAAAATGGAACTTAATTTATTTTAATATTTTTGAAGGAACGTATTCCCATTTGGACCTATGCACTCTCTAGAGAATTTGTTGTTAAGATCTATTTCTCTTAGAACATCGTCCTTTTAGAATGAAATTCCAGTTAAACACCAATAAGCTTTAACGTTTCTCACAAATGTGCCACACACTTCTTCACGAGTGATAGCGATAAAAATTCAGGTTATAAACGATACTGTCCGTACAGTTTGGAGACGCTCTAAATTTCAGCCTGAGGTCATAATGTTCACCTTGCACACGGGTGTATTTCATCATGGACCTGACATGGTGCATAGGCGCCAATTATCTTTGTCTTTGCTCCGCCCACGAAGCCTCAGAGATCATGCCTGGCACGTGACCTTTCGGATTTTTGTATTTTTCAAACGGCTGCACATCTATACTTATTACGCTTCTAAAAGAAGTTTTGTGAGTGAGCAATGTATCCATCTCGTATTGTATACTTGGCTACAACTACTGCTTACGTAGATCCAATGTATCACATTGCATGAGTCAGCTTATCAGATAAATTGCAAGCCTCCACCTGACCTCTATTAGAAATATCAACAGCTACAATAGTTGCGCTCCGGTTCTAGTCAATGGCGTATGTATAGGGGTGGGACCAGGGTGACATACCCCCAGTGGACATTCGGCATTATTATACGACGCTATAAATGGTTTGCACCCTCCTCTCCGGTCAGCAAAAGTGGCTAGCTAAGTTACCTATACGACAAGTTTAAAATTGTCTTATTTCCCACAATTGTACTTGTATGTAGGATGTATGCAAGTTGACGGCACTTGTAATTCTTTGGTGTCATGAATTGGACAGTGGTACTTCTATCGTCAGAGATGATGAAAACTTCTGTTGTGGCCGGGACGCTCTTCACAATACGCTGTAGCACGAATCTCATAAGAACTTGTATTTATTTAGAAAAATCCTGATATTATGAATTGTTGAAAACGTGTCTTGCATTTATCACAATAATTGCATTGTCAAAGTGACTACCCTGCAATTATATTCCATGCATTTCACAATTAGCTTTTAAGAAATTATCGGTTTTTGGGTTGCAAAGGGCGAGTAATTAATAACCATGCCCGGATTCATTATCTCTTTGACGCTCACAAAATCGCATCTGTACTGAAATGTTATTCCACGTACGCGTACGCGAACTACTTACAGGGTGTTTCATGTAGAGTAATTTATTCAAATTGTGTAAAATTATAGACATGTTGCAGAAATGGCACGGGATTACCACTGAACTTCGGGTTATAAAACTTTTAATCGAAAATCTACGACTGGTGGGTGTTTTCAATAATACAGTTGTTAAAGGCCATTTGTTTGAGATAAATTCATTTTTCTATATTTTTGCTTTTGCAAAAGCTGTTGGCGATATTTGTTCGTATGTGAATATCTGACACGAGGAATAAGATTGCTCTTTGCTTCAGTATTTTTTTATATAAACACAAACAGTTATTTCATTGATGCCAATGTTTATTTTGGTTATTTAGAGAAATTTAATTATAAATGAGCTGTATGAAATGCATTCAGTGAAATTATTATATACTTGCAAAATTTCATAATTACTTTAAAAAGTACATCACATGCTAAAATATAAGTGTTTTACGTTTCCCCCCCCCCCAAAAAAAAAATCGTATAAAAACTTTGATTGAAAAGTCTTTTAATTTATAATCCTGTCACGTGTGATGGAATCTATCCACGATGAGCATAGCCACCTTTATAATATTTTATAACAAAAACAATTGGTCAACTAACTATTGCATAAATGCATAGTCTACCCCACTGATATTTTAAAGCTCTACAACTTTCCAGTTCATTTATATGGGCTCTATCTTTGATGTTTAAAATACATAGGAAAGAATAACCTTGAAGGATTTCTTCGGAGACCATATGTACGTGCGATATGTTTCTCCCTATTTACTAACCAAACATTTACAGATTTGTATCCCGCACTGTTTCCAAGATGTACGACGAAATGATGGACAGTTTGTCTACCCTCTTGGGAACAGATTTGTTGCATTTTTTTGCTACGAAAACTATAATTTTCCAAATGTCTAAATAAACATGATCCCAAGGCTAAAAGTCAGTAAATTTTAAGGAACTCACGCTGGTCGAAGAAGCCACAGTGCCAAACGATGAATCTCTTCACACCTTAAGTGAGTTTTGGCTGCTGTCTCCGATCCTAAAATGTCATTTCTTCTGTGGTGAATACTGTTGGGACAACATGTACTCGCAACAAGGTAGTCTTTTGTGAAGTTTAGAACCTCACTTGGCGATATATAATGTAGCACTTGAATGGTGCTTTTCTGCCTGGTGGTCCCACACAGGGGGTCTTGAAAGGACATAGAATGGTTTTCTTGCTTAAGCTATACAGTTGAGGACAACAGGGGAGCGAAATGGATTAGGTAGACTGTTGCAATAAATGACCCTTTATTCGAAGGCAGGTTTACAGTGTACACATGAACATTTAGCAAAGAACCGTGAAACGAGAATAAACTCATTTCCTCTTCAATTTCTGAATCGGTCGTTATTTAGCTGTTTTTTTTTTACATTTCAAGTTTTTATGCGGCATATACTGTATGTGCATGACTTCAAAATGTGTGCACAATTTGGAGAATAACATGGCATTGATGAATCTTTGAGACATTGTCATCTAAATTTTTTCTCGGAGGGAAAATAGATGGTGCATTGAAATACACTGTCCCAAAACAGGCCCACATTTTTTAGTTGTCCATTACTTTGCAAAACTTTTATAGGAATTCACCAAATTTGGCAACAATATACCTGAGTATATTTGACATATTAGTACAAAATTTCAGTTCAATCGATGAATAAACACGGTCGCTGCATGACGTCATATTCATTGTGCCATACAATAAGATCATTTTCATTCAACGCTTCCTAAATAATTCTGAATTCCCCAATTGCACAAGTTCATAAAAATACCAAATTACAGCAAGTATCATGTATTTTATTAATAAACCTTTGAGTGAATAATATTATCACAAGCAATTTAATTTAAAAGCTTGGTGACATTGCGAAGTTGCCATTTCTTTTGCGAACATTTTTTACCAGTTTCCGTGCACTATAACGTTTGGCTTAGTGCAAATTTTTAATTAAAATTCTGTCTACCAAACTAAACACTACTGCGAAATATAATCGCAAAAGTAGGCTATCGAAATGTAAGCAACATGCAGTTCAGAATAACGCTGCTGATTGTTTAACAATGCAACTGTTTAAAGTACGCCTAATGGTGCCCTCAGCATTTTTCGCATTATTATTAATATGACGTCACAGGCGTGTTTATTGATCGATTGATTTGAAATTTCGTCCTAAGATGTCAAATATGCTCAGGTATATTCTCACCAAATTTGGTGAATTTATATAAAGTTAAAGTTTTCTCAATGTTATCTCTAAAAAATAGTCAATTTTTTTGGCATGTACTGTGTAATAGTGAAGAATGAAGGAAAAGGCATACGGGACTGACTACATAATGGCTGCAAATTTACATTTTTCATCACTTGATTCATGTTTTTAAAAGCGCTTATTTCTCAGAAATTGCTTGTAGTATTGCCATAAATTCAGCTTCAGATGAAAGCTGAATCACTTCTTCCTGAGCCCCTGGCATTTTTGTTTCAATATTTATGCAAATAACAATGACTGGGAGAGATTGTTGTGTAGTGGCTATCAACAACTTCTGCATGTTGATCATGAGATTATCAAAAGATCGACAATTCTTCCTAAAATAGGCATATTATTTCGAATTAATGTATCCAGCCTACAACATCTGATCACTTTTGCTAATTATTGAGATGGGCGGAAGAGATGCACTGAATATTTGCGCTTCGTGCGAGCCTGACATTCTGAGGCTCAACGCATAAATTACCATGTAAATTTTGCTGATTCTTTGTGGAGTAAGAATTATGTGCATGCAGGGATTGCCGAAATGTTTTAGCTTTCGGTTGCATGACAAACTTTTGATTGAAATAATTTTCGTATGTTTTGTTTAACTTTTAGCACTGGATTCTCCACCACAAATGATATACCTCCCTGCAATCCATACTTTAGAAAAAAATCAATCTGTAGACAACACGTACAGTTCCAGTTGGATTGTGCATACTGTGGTAAATTTGCATGCTTTGATAAAATTTTTCATTTTGTAGGCCCTACATACAAAGGTTCAAACGAACTAAACGTATTGAAATATTAAGACGTTTTACTTGCTTGCTGTGGTGTTTGTCTGTGTCTGTCTGTGAGTCAGTCCGTCCACCGCGTCAAATCCAGATTTCAACCATTTCCCAACCACTTATCATTCTCAAAATTTCCGGAAAGTTCACTTACCAAGGGAAAAACTGTTATCCGTAGTTTGTTTCCCTTTCTCAACACCATTTACAATAAATTACGTATTTATCCATTCATGACAGCACACAAAGCATTCAACGTTTCATATCTCCCCTCCCTGAAAGCAGTGGACCGGTTAGTAAGGGATGGTTCATTGAGGAGTATAAGCGACATTTGAAAATGTAAACACTCGCTGCATAATTGCACTGAGAACCCCAACAAATCGTTTTCGGAAAAACTTACACTTTTCACTAAAAAGTATAAAATAATAACAAAAATGGTTTTAAAAAACACGTTTAACAAATGAACTAAAAATTAAAAAATAACTTACAACAATTGCAAAGCCTATAAGGAAAACGCAGGCGCATCACCAGTATAGGTACTCTGTGGAATTTCGCTACTAATACGCATGGGATATAATTCAATTCCTGCTTATGGTATGCAAGTGTATACTCCTAAAAATTTGCATGTGTAACGTTGCCCACTGAACCACGGTCACCGGACACAAGCTAGTAAAATTTCACTCCAATTTCGTGCGCAAGTACTTTGTTGTGTGCATGACTACATATTCCTTATGGTATATTTTTTTCCAATTATGGATTTTACAAAAAAATGATTGTTTGTTTTTTATTTTCGCCCTCAATCCCACCCCCATTAATCAATGTTTAACATATCTTATTGC
>WWPM01014128.1:0-13434 GCA_023279145.1 Glomeris maerens | reverse complement strand
TTGAAACTAGCTGCATCAGAGCTTTACGGCCATGTCAAGCCATTTTCTGATAAATTCGAGAAAGATTCGCTTGTTTCTGAAAGCCTCGAGTATCTGCTGATCGTCATCCAAGCTTTGGACGAATTCATAAGACTACTGGAGAATAATAAAGTTAAAAAATTTGTGGAAATTATTTGGCACCACAGAAAGTGTTTGGCAGTATTTGCTGAGCTTGGCGCAATGGTAAGTGTAATCTGAAATGCTTTGCTCAAATCCTAACATTCAATTAATCCCAATTCTATTTATTACAACTGCAGGCCATTTTCGCCTCAATCTTCATCCGCTCCATCGAAGAATATCTGAACATTCGCGAAGATGATTTCCAGCCAGCGCTGTGCCGGATAGAATTGTGCATCAAAACCGTGAAGGAAAAGTTGCCGTTGACAAAGCAGAAAGTTCACGAAGCAAATGAATTACTTAAAGAACTACTGCTATACAATCGAAATGGCGGCGATATTCCAACCAAAACCAGCCTATTCGAGTATCAGGTTAACGCTGCGGAAAGGGAAATCCTCGAGTACAAGGATTTGCTGCAAACTGCAGGCAATAAAATAGCAGAATGTCAGACGCGAATGAAAGGTATAGTTATTAAAGTATATTCTTGTAGATGTGCTACCATATCCATTTTTCCAACTAATACAGATCGATATTTTTTCAGCCAAGATTTGGGCTTGCAGATGGTATAAGGCAATGTGTGTGACCTTCATGTCTGCATTCCTGTATAGCACAGTGAAAAGAGGAACACTGTCATCTCCAAATGCAATGGGAATAGGTATAGACTTTAGCTGTACTACAAGTTATGATTATGGCATACCTATAATGAGTAATTCACATATAGAGGATGCTATTTTATTGTCAGGTTGCATTGGAGGAGTGTTCATGTTTCTACCTGTTGGATCCAACTACAAACAAGTGCTGCTTGAACTTAAGTTGCAGCAAGAGACAAGAGAATATCTCATGAGTGACATAACAAGATTGGAACAGCAAGTGAAAACAATGAACAATGAGTATTTGGAATCCTTCTCTGGCAAAGCTACGAGAGAAAATGAACTACAGAGTTGACATCGCAACGTTGGGCAACAAACATTCACATCAAAATGTGATATTTGCAAAAGGTCCAGGACCAAATAGACAATGTCAAAATAATTACAATCCATACGGATTACAAAACAGATTGAGATCCATTGTCTGGAATTGTAAGCAATCGGCCACTTTTATTATACGAAAGGCATTTGCAGTTCCTACATGCAAATTTCTTTAATCAAACAATTGTCATAAGTGGCATGAACGATTTCATAGGGCCATACGAGAACCTGTTGTTGCCCAACTACTGCAAATGCACATACCATAAAGCGCAAAAGGTAAAAGTACCTATATCACCAAAAGCTTGAAATGGGAAACATTTGTAACTACTTTGTATACCTGCCAATAAAAACAACTACTCTATCTTCTGAGAAATAACATGCCTTGTAGGAAACACTCCTCCTTATAACTGAATATTATACATGTAGAACAGAAATGTGAAGGGAGAAAATTTGGTATTATTCGTTTGCATCACTAAATACATGACCAATTACATTATCAAATGGCAGCAATGTTAGGAATTGCTCTGAATAATATCTAAATAATAAACAACAATTCAATGTCAACGCAATACACAACCTGGTCTAGCTGCATGTAGTTTCCTCCCATTAATATTATTAAAAGCATTCATAATGGAAATAATCATTACAATTTCAGTTATATTTACGGCATAATGTAATAACAAAATGCGGTTAGCAAACTACTAATTATGCAAAGTTGTTATCGTTTGAATTGATCAATATATTGCAGAAAAATATATAAAAATACAATTATTATTCTATAGTCTCATAAACGGGAAGATGGCAAGTGGAGCAACTGGTGTTCATTTTCTTGGGGTCACTCTTTGGTTCATTTGTCTAAGCTGCAATGCAACAGCAGGTAAAATGTGAATCACATGGATTAATTATATTAAAGCGCCATTTTAGATATATTATTACAAACTATATTTTAATTAAACAGGAAATTTGGAAGGCTACGTGATAGAAAACTGTGCTGGAATTCTTACAGTAAGCAACGATTCTAAAAGCTCTACTAATGTGACTGAAATCCAATGCAACGATATTACGGCTATTGCAAATGAAGGTGACAAAATACCCAACAGTAATTGCGTTATTTCACGTATTATTTCATTATTAATGACAATTTCTAGTGAATGATTTCAAGTCAGTGCGTGGAAATAGGTATTTTACCAAACGATTTACACTGTCAGAACAATCTGCAATATTTGTAAACTCTTTATTACATCACTGGAGAGGAATTAAGTTACTGCATTCTGAAAACTTGATTGAGAATTCATTGACAAATATTGTTTTGCAGTTCATTATAAAATGCAAATCGCAATTTGTACTGATAATTACAGAAAGAGATTCAGGTACTTGTGAAATATATTTCCACTCTAAAGTCTACATTTTTGTCAAACAAATTATAATTATTCACCATTTCAGACATCGATATGAATTACATTGCCAAACATATGGCACTGCTTACAACAGAGATATTGATTATTGGATGCGAAAAGTTCAATTTCAGTGAAGTAAAATTCTATCCAATTTATAAGGGCATATATTTGAATTGCAAAGCGGAACACACAAAGAGTATAATAAACCAGGTAAAGGTGAAAAACGTTTATAGCGTTTCTTTTCACTAGCTTTTTGCACATTTCAATTACTTATTATTATCCAGGCTTTGGATAAAAACCTCTTTATGAAACCTTACACTTGGCTCATTGAAACTAAGGATTTCAATTCTTACAATTATTCTATGCGCATGACTAGGGCAGAGCAAATCTCCAATGTTGTATTTATACAAGTACAGTATAGTATATTTCATATTAAACAAAATTAGAAATATTAAATCAATACACGATTCTTTTTTAGAGACATTATGCCGAATTTATTATGGATTCCAATTTCAGTATTTATAAATCAAAGGACAGTCATGTAATAAGACAATCATTATTGTTTTCTCAAAATGCATTTCTAATTCAGAGTAATTCATTTCAGTACCAAGCTACAAGATTTCAAAAACTGTGCTCAGAAATGTCCATAAAGATTTCCAAAGAGGAAATTGCAACTATAAGGGACTGGAAGGAGTTTTGGTGTACAACAAACCCAGCTACCAATAATTATTTAGGTTGCAAAGTGACAGCTGCTGTGCCTGGATGTAAATGGAACAATTTTATATATTGTAAAGCAAAGACGCAGAATTGCATTTTACACAAAAAGTATTGGGAATATAGATACATGGCACGATCTAGATGGCATTATGATCAATGACAAGTTCACAACTGAAGATCCATTCGTGTCCACATTTATTGAAACTATTGCAGAGTCAAATGGATTTATGTCAGCACATTGCATTGTATTGAATATTTCATGGAACTATAACAATCTGAAAATTAATTTGTCAATAAATGACGAAAGAACAAACTTACGTTGTCTTAATATAGAACTGTGCACAAATCAATACAATGTACAGATGGCAAGTTAAAATTGGGCATTAATCACTTCATTTGTAACAACTTCTCAATATTTCGTTTAGGATTTCTGAACCAATTGCGACCGACAGCTTTTCGAAACTTGTTTCTTCCACGCAAAACAAGGCAAATAGACTTCATTGTTGTTGATTTTTAATTGAGGAATCTAAAATTTAACAAGCAATGGTAAAAATTGCAGGAATCCGAATTTATATCAGTGTTATTTGTTAAGAGTAGCGCTATAAAATATTTGCACGAGGCAAAAATATAAAGTGTAAATAAATGGTCACTTTTTGTATGATAATGATTTACGGACAACATGCAAAATAATTGTATAGGCAGCATGACACTGAATTCTTTCCTAATCGTTTGCTTTTTCAGACAGCTGACTACAGTATTCAAAGTATTCAATGTTCAGCAGATGACTTTATCGAATGTCAATTACTAACTACTAGAACATATTCCATTATGATAATGTCACTTAAATCGAAACCTGATGGTGCAACATCATTTCAAAGATTAATCAGGCCTTTCGGCGTTTCTGTATGGATCGGGATAATAATTCTCCATGTTTTAACAGCTTTTACATTGTTTTCAATTAGACAAATGCAAATCAAACACCAAAAACCATTGAGGTTTCTGACAATTTTGAGTCCAGTCCAATCCAAAGGTGTATATAGTGAATATACAAGGTGGTAAGAAAGTCATGCCTGTTTGATGATCACTTGCAAATGACGCCAGATAGGAAGATGAATGATAAGAGATGAAGTAATCAGTGGGTGACGATGATTCAGTACACTAGCCGGAAGCGACCTTGACTTCAAACTTCACGGTCATTGAATTTCTATCTCGCATACTAAGAGACTTAGGTTGGTACTTCCAATTGGAAAGTTGTAGAGCATCCCCTAATTAGTGTCAAAACCACCCCTTGATAATTTCCTGGCCGATGGGTTGGGCGAGGATGGCCTGCCCCTTTGGTCTCCAAGCTCCCCCCGACTTGACTCCATTGGACTTCTTCCTTTGGGGGTATCTCAAGAAACGAGTGTATGCAACTCCTGTAAGCACAATCCATCAGCCAGGAAATTACCAAGGGGTCGTTTTGACACTAATTAGGGGACGCTCTACAACTTTCCAATTGGAAGTACTAACTTAACTCTCTTAGTTTGCAAGATAGAAATTCAATGACCTTGAAGTTTGAAGCCAAGGTCACTTCTGGCTAGTGTACCGGAAGCACCGTCACCCACTGATTACTTCATCTCTTATCATTCATCTTCCTATCTGGCATCATTTTCAAGTTATCGTCAAACAGGCATGACTTTCTTACCGCTCTGTATATTTGGTATCAATTTGCATGTTGTAATTTAATGTTACATGCTTTATACTGGTATGTTATTTAGAGGTAAAATATCCTCCTAAACTCGTGAACTAAGCGTTTATATATTGCAGGACATGAAGCGCAAATTGATATGGTGTCCAACAAAATCGCAAGAGTAACTTACAATATTTTCATGCTGCTATCAACAACCTTCTACTCAGCAATTTTAATAGCTATACTGACTGACTTCAAGCCAAAACTGCCATTCACAACTGTAGATGAATTAATAATTCAAAACGAGTACCAATTCATAGGAATTCAATATGACGTCAATTACGATTTCTTTCTAGTAAAATTGAGCTATAAATATTTCATTTTCAGGCTGTCAAGGAAAATGTAGACGAAAAATCTAACAATTTTTTAAATTTGTAACGGTTGATGATAATAATTATATAGATACTACATTTGCTATTTATTAAAAAAAAACAAATTAGCAAATAGTCATGCTGAAATCAAATTTGTGTGGCTGCCATGGCATGAATTTTTCCCACTTTAAACAATTTACAGAAACATTTTATGGGAATACTTGACAGCCTTCATTTGCGAGCAAAAATACATGTATTTCTGTTTCCTTCCAAGGCCAATGTCAGCAATAAATTAAACAAACTGAAACAGAAATTGAAGATTATACCAAAGTCAGAATTCGATGTTAAACTGGCAAGTGGGCAAAAAATTGCAATGATGTACGACCCAAAGATCTTTGGTGACATTTCTCTTTTAAACACGAATTGTTGGATTTTTGAAGCGATTCGTTCGTTCGCAATGAAATGGCAAAACGTTGAATTCCGCAAGAATTTCCCCCATAAACAATTGCTCATATCCCAGTAAATGCTTTCAAATTTCACGATTCCAGTGTTACAAATATCACAATAACACAAGCAACTGTCATTTTGCAGGTTACACAAAGGCATCGAATCGGGAATATTTTCCTACATTCGGTCGCGAATAATGATGCAATTCCGCATCAAGTCGGATTTCATGGCAAAACAACGTCAAAGCAGTTCAGGAAAAAACGATGTTAGTCGCAAAGGAGTTACTCCAATCGACATGATCATGTTAGCATTTGCACTTCAGTGCGTTTTAAGTGGTGTTTTGGTATCTTTATTCATTATGGCATTAGAAATGTGCATTTCGCGTTCTCTCAAATGATGCACCGCGTTTTAATTGTACATGTCCAATTTTGCCACATGGTATTACAATGTGCACTAATTGTATTCAAATTGTCACCAGCAAAATAAAAATCCTGTCGTAATTAAATCATTCAAAAACAACCACGAGTGGCAAAATTTTTATTTGGTTCAAGCAGAAACAATGTTTTCAAACTCTCTTGCGTTGCTCAATAGCCAAGTCCAACTTCTGCTGCAGAGTATTCAATTGATTTTCTAAATCCTTCCAACACCACTGCTGCTCCTTGTATTGTTTCTCAATCTCGTCCAACTTCCTTTTCTCGGAAGTTATAAGCGGAACGTAAACCGAGGAAACTCCAGCCGCGGTACCCATCCCAATACCTTATCGTCGCAAAATAAAATCGTTAAATACACTCTTCTTCTACAACAACAACAACAAATACAAGAGCAATTCATTTGCACCTATTAGGGCATAAATACCAATCACGGCTCCCGTAAGCCAGCACGCAAACGGAGCGATTATAGCACTTGCGGCTATTACAATGTACGTAATAATTTCCCCGCTTCGAAGCCAATTTCTTTCAACTGTGGCAATTGAAAAAATAAATTTATTTCGGAATATAATAAAAGCTTTAATATAAAATGTAATGTATTTTACCCACGACTGCATCCAACCCTTCTTCAATTTGGCTCTTGACAAGTAACAAACTCTCAAAACAGCCTTTGATGCTAACAGATATGTCAACAACTTGAAAATCAAATGCTGTTAAATATCTTTTCTTAAATTCCTCATCGTTGCTTCGTATTATTTCCGATAGTAATTTCCCCAAGTCTTCCAAACTCTGCGCAATGATGGCCGTCTTTACGGCCAACTGCGTAAGCTGTTTATTAATGGAATCGAGTCGGTTCTTGTGTACTTTTGTGCTAATTTTCACCATTTCCTGCATACGGTCCAAAATCTGTTTCACGAACAACATGTACGGCAACAGATTGGTGTACGTGCTGATCGACCCCAATTGCTGAAGTAAATGTTCTTTAACTTCCCCAGCTTCGAATAACTTTCCAACTTCGCCGAGAACTTCGGCGAACACTTTCAGAAAGCCGGCGGTCATCGAATCGGGAGTTCGATCTTCGGGAATCTCGGTTAACGCCTGCAAAATATTTTTCCCAATTTCGCACATTTCTTTGCCAACTTCCGTGGTTGTTGGAGAATGGGATTCCATTTTTGCTGGGAGCAACTGGCACTTTTCTGTCATTTCGTGAATAATCTAGGGAGTAGCCGAAAAAGAAGATAGATGAAATATGCAAAAAAGGCAAGAGTCAAAACGTCTTTATTTATACCTACCAATCATGGTGCACTGCTGAGGCTTTTAATAGATCTTATTTACCAACGAGACCAACTGGAAGATTTCAAAGACGTGACAAGATGGCTGCTGGATGGAAGCTGACGGCAGAGAAAACTGCTCAATTCACCGAGACATTACAAAACATGATGGTCATACTGGACAGAATGCCTGATGCACCTCTTGTTGACGATGTCCTATGCACCCAACACGGTGAAAATCCGCATCTTGTGGATGTCTTAACAGCTGTTGGCCGCGCACTTTTGCCACCAAAATTCGCAAACGGTGAAGAGTTTCACTCGGAGTTGTGTAAGACCACAATCGGCTATTTGCAAACTTGGTCAACGATGTACAGAATATCGGCTTTGGCCGTAAACATATTGGAAAAGTTGAAGATGGATTGGCCGCAGCGTGGTGTAAGGGAAGTAGATTACGTGAAGGAGTGTTCCAAAAACGCCATGCAAACCTTGCATTATATTGAGAACAGAATGACACGCATTGGGAACTGTTTGCTGGCCATTCTTGACATGGCAGACTTAGAAACGGCTTGCAAAGAAATCACAGTGACGCACTATTTGGTAGATGTTGCTTCTGTCGAAAGCAAAGGATGTCTGAATTCAATTCTCATTGTAAAGGACCGATTGGATTGTCTTTATGATGATTCCAGGAAAACAGGTGAGCATTTATTAGTTATAATATCGTTTTCATTTCAGAAAAGTTCAAGTCTTTTTCCTTTCAGACAACAGCATTGTAAAAATGGTTAGGATGTACGCATCGGCAATAACATCGTACTTGTCCAGTGCATTTGGAAAAACCGAAAAATCATCTGGTAAAATACAAGCACATCTTGGCATCAATATATATCTTAATGATGAACTTGTATTTTTAAATCCAAATTTCAGATCCATTGTTAACAACTTTGCAGAAAAACACTTCACAGACGATTCAAGAAACACTGGACTACATCGATTTTCAGCTGGATGCACTTGACTCCCATGTTGAAAAATTGAAACTACTCTTTCAAGCTGAAGAATAAAACCGAATAATGTATCGCTTTTTACTACCAGGTCAGATATTATTCTCATTATGTAATATTCGTATTTCATTTTTGTGTCAATATTTCTCGCCCAATTTGACAGCGCATGTACGCGAATGTTGGAATTAACTAAAAGCAGTTTCATTTTTAAAATGTACATTTATTCAAGATACTACTATATATAGTTTACATAATTAAGCACATTAAATTAATCATCGATAACAATAGGTGATTGTCTGCCATCTTTTATTGCGGATTTGATCCTCTTCTCTCGCAAACGTTCTCGAGATGCCCTTTCAATGCTATCATATTATTTGCAATGAAGATATGTAAGAATTTAGAAAGTTTCTAAACAAATATATAACATTTTAAAGCAAATATATTCGCTCACAGTGATTTGTTGCGTTCAATAGCTTCCAAAGTTGGAGAAACCAGCGGTTTCGCACCATTACGAATCAAAAACCGTAGTTTATCCAAGCAATCTGCCAGATTCAACATTTGAAATCTTGTCTTTTCTGATTTTATGCTCAGAATGCCTTCTTTAGTAAGTTTGGTGCTGTACTGGCATCGGGAAATGCAACATTACCACAATTAAATTGGTGCTAAATAATTGTAATAATAATTTGTAATAATCACCTTTTCTAAAAGTAATAACCTGATATCCTTTGGAATCCAATCAGCAGATTCCAAATGGAATCTTATTTCAACTTTTGTATTCACTTTATTGACATTTTGACCTCCTGCACCACTGCTCTTACTGTAATTTATCTCCAATTTATCTGCATCAAAATAAATCCAATTTATATGTTGCAAAGGTATCGATCCTAATTATTTTGCGAGTTCAAATATTGAATAAATTAGTGAAAATTGATTGCTTACCAACTGGGATATATCCAGAAAACTCGCCGTTAGATGATTCTGGAGGCTATAAAAATCATCGAACGACTATGGTCATTTCTAATTTTTTAATTCTTAACCGTGCATTTCTTACCTTGCAAATTGTAGTGAAGTCAACGTTGGCTTTTGGGTATACTTTGTCGATACTGTAAGCACTTTCAAAGCCATCTGCTACATTCGTTCGCAGCGAATTGTAGTTAACTTTAGCACAATTAAGAATAAACGGTAAGAAACGACTACTTCTTGACATAAACATCGTCAAATTCGATGGCGACAACCGCAAAGGACATCACCAGCCGGCAACAAGCTCTGGAATGAGAACGCAGCACGGCGCTTCTGCAAAAGGCTTCCAAAACTGGCCCAACGGACGAGATAGAAACGGCGCTTCTACAAAAGGCTTTCCACACTTGCCCAACGGACGTGATCAGAACGGCGCTTCATGTAACAGACGTCGCTTCCAACTGCAGGTTTTGCTCGGTACCCTACACAAAAATGCAAATCATTCCATGCGTTCAGAAAACCAATTCACGTAGTAATTATTCCACATAAGTAACTAATAATGATAACATAAATGGTTAATAATTCAAAACCATAAACATTAAATAGTCTGGGTTTTTCGTCAAAGTCCGATTTGAAAAATTCAATATAAATCTATAACACGATTTATCAATATACTAGTATACTGTAACTTTATTTAATTCTCATCACTTGATAACTTTTGCAAAGCAATTACAAGTTGTCTATGACTACACATCAAGGACACAATTTCAACTAATGCAGTATGAGAAAACTGCGATTCACATTTGTCCTAAAAATATAAAACCACTTTTAGCATTTAATTGGTATTTGCATATGAATCACAATTTCAACTCCAACTTACTTTCAAGAAATCCACGGTCATGTTTTCTATTATATAAGCGAAATCTCCGAGGGAAGACTCTACTTTTGCTGGAAGAGTTTGCAACAAAGCTAGTGATTCCGTAACATACCTACACAACAAAACTGCAGTATAGCACAACAATTAAATTATTAAAATAACAATTGCTGAATAATGACCTATGGTATTGGCGATCAATAACTTCGCCTTCAAATCTTCTTCCTTGTTGTAACTTATCTAATATTAATCCAATATTTTTCCCAATTGTATCCAGAACAGTAGCAAAATCATTCAGTTTCCTTGCATTTCCATCTAATTTAAAAACCCTAACATGAACAATTAATTAGCAAAATATGCTGCCTAATACCCCATTCACACGACAATTTTTAAGCTAGATCAACTTGAACTAGCTTTCACTAAACTCGTTCTAGCAAATCTTGTTGCATTCACACTAGAACACTCGGTTTGCGGATTTATCGAATGTTATCAACATATATTTTAACAGAAACTGCTGAAATTGAAACAAGTAACTCATATTTTCTGTTCAGTTGAGTAACTTTGAAAGCATAAACAACCAACGAAATTTCGAACATTATAAACTTAACTTTATTAAGTAATTTCCGATGAAGGATTCGATTGCCAAAAAGATCGGTGGAAGCGGCCATTTTATAGCATGTTATACAGGCAGAAGCACTGCCAAACTGGGTTAATCCTGTTTCAAGAACTGGATTAGTTGATCGAGTTTAAATATATTTTAAACTAGTTTAGTGAAGCTAGTGTTGTTCACACTTTTAAAATTAAACGAGATTAGACGCTTAAACGAGTTTAAAAACTCCCGTGTGAATGGGGTATTACATTGCAATTTCAACCAACCCAATGTATTTGTATTTACGATATCGGAAATATTGTTTGCAATTTCCAGATGGGCTAATTTGTTTTGTTGCTGTAAAACGAATTATTATTTCAAGCGTTCAATTCTTGCATTACTTCAATTAATTTTCAGTAAAATATGAGCTACTGTACTTCAAGCAAGCTCATTTTCATTTCACAAATATTTGTAAGGTGAGAAACTTGAGATATTAAATCTTTCGGTTGTTCATCGATTGAAGTCATGTGATGTTGCACTCCATTTTCTTGAAATGTATTTGAGAGGACACTCTGAAAGAATTCAAAATAATCGTCCATTAAAATTTGAAATTAATGAACACTATAAGTTAATTTATAATTAAACTACTGTATTCACATAATCAATTCGATTTTCTTGCAATGTCATGTCATTTACGCCATCACAATTCTCCAATATTTTCAACAGACCAGTAACTGCGGAGGCAGGCTGTAGTGAAAACTCGGTAGCTTTCCCAAATTTCGATTCACTAAATTGGGAAAAAACTGTTTGAAAACGGGTAGCAAATTTTAGCTGAATTATACCTCATCATAGTTGCCCCTAATTTGGAAATCTTGGTTGTGCTACTCGCGCTCATTTTTTCTTCAAAACATAGAGAACCAGCACAATCTCGATTCGAATTTCGAACAAGTGCGGCGATGAATACCACGGATTGTGAATACTGACGGAAGCGCACTCTATTAAATGCGGTCAGCACCTCCTAACGGACGCAGTTAGAAATACTAATGAAACCCCTCCACCGCTATGCAAATGCGCCATTACTATAGCGCGCGATTTGAAAACTTATTATAATATCACGGAGAACAAAGAATTGTTGCACACTTATTCTTACGGATTTAGGTTTGAGGACATTAAATTCACAGCTTTAATTTGCCATTGATTTTATTCACCATTCCATCGCATATCACTAGGCAACACGATTTTTGCATCCGGTACAACAGCAACCTATTGTTTTTCTGAAGTGTTTTGAAACATAGTTTTCGTATGCCCATGTAAAACCAGGCAAACTGGTATGACATGGTCATACAAAAGCTGTCACATCGCCTACAAAAATGCATCGACCAGAATGCAATTATGTAGGAAAATAGGTAGATGTTCCGGCTGCAAATTGGTGGAAACATTTTTGAAGATGAACGTTTCTTAGTACATTATATTTCTAAAAATACGAAATCCTACTTTACGTATTACAATCTTAGTACGTTTTATGGAAAATAAAGATTTCAATATATCTTTTCATCTAGACGTGATAGGGAAAAAAATAAAACCATTTTCGGAATCAGCGTATCATTTTACATATAATTTAAATCATCTCAATTTGTTTTGGATACAAGAAAACGAGTTTTTTTTTGTTTGAGTAGTGTCATTGCCCATAATTGCCGATTAATGCAGCATGATTTTCTACGAATTCTGGAATCCTTCAATATCACTTGGTGAAAGACTTTCAGGGAACCCCACAAGTTCATAGACTGACTTCAGGGCCTCAAGGGCTGCTTGTTTCTCGGCCTCCTTCCGACTATTGCACGTATTTGGCGATTTTGCAGAAAACTCAACCTTCATAACGACCTGTATTTGAGGTTGAAACATATACATGTTTTGTTTTTTACAAGTAGTATGCATTTTCCAATGAAATACCTTGCATAAGAACTTCGATTGCTCAGTCTGCTCTACTCGGAATTCAGGCTGTTCCCATTTTTTATTCTGGCAGAGCTCACGCAGTGCACTTATAGGGTTCTTTTTGCCCGCATTTTCTCCATCAGCTTTATTATCGACAAAATCTAAACCAGATTGTGAACTAACAGATCAATGCTAAGTTTAATAACAGCAAGAACAGCGATTATAATAAATTATATTCAATAATGTGAGGAAATAAATATTAAGAACTCATAAGTGTTCCACAAAGCAAAATGAATGCGAGGGAAATTAACCTGATATAATTTTCTGGACATCAATGGCTCTAGAATTCATGCCCACGTCATTCAGTGCAGTAATTAAGTCTTGTGGAGTGCGTTCAGGGAAAGTTTCCCTCCAAGCTTTCAGCATCTGAATCGTGCACTCATCTGTGTCATGCATGCCAAATTTGCTCCTTATTTCATCTATTATTTTCTCTTTTAAATTCAAGCTGCGACCAATGGCAACCCATTTCTCCGAAGAGATAATACGTGCGACTTTCCATAGATTTTCTTCAATCGAAAAGAAGTTATCTGCATTAGCTTTAGTCGGCGGCATTGTTGGACTCGAATGCTAACAAATAACCAAATTTAAGCCATTAGTTTACAT
>WWPM01014127.1:0-14540 GCA_023279145.1 Glomeris maerens | reverse complement strand
GGAGAGTTGCAATTCAGTTTTTATCATCGCTGGTTTGATGTCATTTTCCTGTTGAGTGCCCTTTCCAGTATTGGATTTCTTTATCTGGCTCATAAGCAGGCACCTGATCAGCAAGAATATTAAGATAAACGTGTAAATTCCATTACTGCTTCACAATAAAATTATTATTCTACCATTTAAATTGCAATCAAAACATTTGCCACATGAAATTACTCTGCAAGTTTTAATTTAGTTGACATGAAATTTTGTCAACTGGTTTTCAAGTCAAAATGTGGACATATCATTATGACCTAGAAACTAATAATGGCGATTAAAACAAGTATAGTTTTGAAAGTGGCAAATTGCTCCACTTGTCCAGTTGCAACTGGAAAAGCTTTTTGTTTGCTAAATTTATCGGTTTTCTATATCAAATAACCTATTATTGGCAAATTTAAATGCATATCATGTCGTAAATCATTGCTTCTACTTCAGTTATCTTTTGTTAGTTTAGACCCATTTAAATGGGAATCGACCGGCCATTTCTATACTGAAATGCATGGTACAATTACGAGAGCATTCTGCAAATGAGATGAAAGCGGCAATTTTGTTAAATTTTCTTTGTCAGGGAAAATTGGGGGCTACAGTTTCCAAAGCAGGATTTCTGAACATTAAAAATATGTAATAATTCAGCAAATAATTATTGCTATTAATTTTCAAATGGGCCGTAGCTCGCGCTTTGGCGCCAAAAAGCGCGGATACTATCATGATGATTGCGAAGCGGCGGCTCCAAACCCAAGGTTATTAGAAGTATACAGGTTGGCTCATTCCTCTGTCGAACAGTGATTGGCTGTAGCACTGCGTCCGCAGTGACGCGTCAAGTGGGCGGTACCCAAGGTTAGTAAATAGGGCGGTACCAAGGTTTCTTCCAAATTCCAATGTTGCGAATTATGTGATATGGAGAAAAATATTTCGGTCTTTTTTATGCATCGGGCACCTCATTCACCAACGTTGCATTGTTTCACATTTTCCCTTCTTTTTTAAACTATAGTCTATAATCAATGGAGCCTATGGGAGGGCGTGATCAGGCCTGACGTCATCGGCGATAAGAAATAGTTCCACTAATTTGTTAGAATAATTCCACAATATTCTTAACTAATCTTTTGTGATATGTTTTAATGTACACTAGGACTCCAATTATACGAACTCCAGCTGTCCGAATCGCTTTGAAGGGAAAAATAGATTTAAAACTGAAGAATTTTCCGCCATTTTATCTGATAGTTTAGGTAAATAGGCGGCGGACTAACACAAATCCAAGTCCAATACATGAAGCGTTTTTATCCTCCCATAGGCTCCATTTATTCATTTTGAATGGCAGCCAAAATTGAAATCCTTTATTTTCAACTAATAGTTGGACAAAGTTTGGAAAAATAGTTTTAGCACCATAATAGGCAACCTTAATATCCTGTACCTCAATTATGATAAAAACGATGAAAATCACACGATGATAGTTCGATATTCGACAGAAGACATTCGATATTCGACATTCGAAAATGCTCCGCAATGACGTCACGGGGACAATCCATTTTGGCGGGAAGAGGGAACGAGCCCCCCCTGCTCCAAACCGTCCTCTGAAGCCTCCTTCATCACACATGCCTCTGTTCCAACCGTCGGAACTCGGGTCCGACCGACAAATTGGGCTGGATGAGCATTTACACATCAACGGAAATTTTGCTGGTTGCAACGTAGCGCCATCTGCTGGTAGCAGGACAAAAACACCATAGACGCCATAGACACGCCCACATGTCTTGACGTCACGAGTTCGCCGCTGCGATTTCATTGGTCGTTACATCCGACAACCGACAAAAAGTTGAACTTGGTTCAACTTCGCTACGACCAGTCGGTTACGTCTCCGACGAACGAACCGTGACGTCAAACGCGTCATCACATTCGTTCCGACGGTCGGAACGGACATGCGTGAAGGAGCCTTTAGATTGCAATCTGTACAATGTCGAGACTGGATGAAAGTTGCGGCGCTCTTTGCAACCGACTCGCAACCAAAAATTCCTACAGACCCCTTTAAAATATTGGGCGGGAAGTTTGTTGGATGGGTATTAACAATTGCAGCATCCTCTCCGAGCATTCCGGATCAGTTTTGCAGCTGGATGCAAATTTAGTGAACCGCTACAAGCGACGTTTTGTACTACTGATTGCTTCTACAAATGGAACTGGTTGCAAAATGGCGACTCATTAGCGACAGGTGGATAAGTTTGTTTCAAACTGGGTGCAGTGCGCGCATGTGTGCGAGTTTTCGAAATTTTTGCGGAACGTCATTGAAAAAGTGAACGGTGAGCAAACAAGAAGAGTGTGGGAGAGATGTTGCAAGCACAATGAGGAAGTCGGGCGGTCGGTGGAGAGGAAACAGGCCAGACTTGTTGCACTCGTAGCCAACTCAACCTCAACCGCCGCCCAATAACACAAAACTATGGCGAACTGAACGTGACAACACAATGCGCAACTATTTCATCTCTCGTCGCTCGCAATTTTCCAGTCATGCATCACCACATCCAGTCTCTTCCTTCATTCTCAACGTCAATTCACATGCAGGTACACACATAGACAAGTATTTAAAATTTTGCAGGGGAAGGTGGGGAAAAACAATATTCAATCTATTAATAGACGCACCTTTTTGCCAACTACAAATATCTGTTGCAAAATATTTTCATACTCAATGCACGTAATTTGCGCGCCATAAAAAACAACAAATGCCGAGTTCAACTTGAAACATGAAATAACGCGGAGAAACACTTTTAGTGAGATTATCAAGTGAAAAACTGCAAAAATCCCGGAAGTTATATGGGTACGAATCTACAAAACTGAACATACAAAGTATTTTTTGCTCTAGTATATTTTTATTGGACCGGTTTTTATGTAGCTGTAAACAGAAAAGCTATAAATAACTTTTGTTATTTCTAATGACCAAATATATACTATACAGTTGCAATTTAGTTATGAACACTTCGAAATATCATTTTTTTTTTAAAATACCGCATTACGAATGTTGGTGGGAAATTAAGTTAAAAATTGAGAATCATTTCTAACAACAATTATAATTTTGGTTTATAGTTAAAACTATTGGAAGTGTTGCCAGAATTTCAACAATTTAACTCTTGCTGAGTTCATGATTTATATTCGCCACCGACCAGTATTATGCCATTTTTTGAAACGAATATTATCAAATGGAGCGTTGTTATAAAAATAGCATTAACAAGATTTGACCTTAATTGCCATTTGATTGAATGTGACAAGTGGTTTAAAGTTCGTTGTGAGCATGTGAAATTGTTTTATGTTGGGCAATATATAAAGCACTTTCAATTTTTTTTATTCCTGGCAAAGAACGTGTTTGGACGGGGTTGCTGTAATTTTGACTAAAAAATAATGATTGGATAATGAAGAAAATGTTTGATGGAATCGTATATTACAATTGCAAATAATTGCACAATCTTTGATTGTACCTAAAAGGTCAATTTGGTTATTGGTCAGTTTGGTGACATAGGCGGCACGATGATAAACGCCGATAGATGGCGCCGTTAATATTGTAGGTGGCTGCCTTCTGTACTAGATGCTTTTTATTTAGAAGAATCGTGTAATCTATGGATAGACCTATATCTTGAATGGTTTTTCTGAGCAAGGTTTAAGTTAACCAATAGGCAATTAGGCGTTCTTTGAACTGTCGCCAAAAGTGTGCAAGTTTTTTTTCTAAAGTTCTGTAAAATTATTGGTTTTCTAGCAACATAACCATTTGAACATTTACTATGTAAGGTAGGGAATCAGGTCCTAGACATAATTTTGCTCTTATTGACTAAGAACGTAATGAATTAGTAACTTTGGAAAAGTTTACAGCAAACGAGTTTGTTCATTTAAAATAGTACTATAGTCGGACCTTTTTATATTTTAAAGAAGAAATTGAAATAAAATAGTTGAATATATTTTTGTCTGTGTTGTTAATTCCAATACATTGCTTGGCTTACGCCAAATAATGCAGCATGTAATGAGAATATCTGTAAAGAAATTGCATTATTTAAACTAAATTTCAGTTTTAATAATATTTCACTTAATTAAAATATTAAGCCTGAAGCTGCTTTGCTTGTATTAAATTTTCTGTAGTTTTTTCCGCTCATAGAAAATTTGTTATCACAGGCTAAGAAACAAATAATAAGAAGTACTGTAAACAGCTTCGGTTTTAAAAATATTGTAATGTATCAGAGTGTGATTGTTGTCCCTATTATGAACACTGGTAGCAGTTGCAGTAGGCTCAAGAGTCAGTTGGTTGGTTGATTTTTTTGCAAATTATTTTTGCTTTGCGTGTTGTACGTAGAAAGTGGGATGCTGCTTGGAGAAAGTGGACGAGCTTATAAGAAGGGAGAAAGAAAGTAGAGTTGTTTTTACGCTTTGCGAACGAGCGTGAGAACTGGCCCCAAGTATAATGCGCATGTATTGATAATGTGTTGATAATCCATCACAGCAGCTTAAAGTTGGCAGAGGGGTTTGTTGAGCCGAGTCAATGATGCCAAGCACATCCCAGTAAGAGCATGAGGATAATGTAGGCAGGACCAAAACTCGACAGAGGGACGCACCTGGGTCCCTGCACAGTCCTCTCTCTTTCTCTCTTTCTCATCTATACATTTCACCAAAAAACTTATTCTGACCCAACTTTTACCAAACTGCCCCTGCACGTACCGTCCACTTGATGAAATTGGAATCTGGAAACTAGTATTATATTGGAAGGAATTTTTCGATTCAGATGCAAATAGATGTTAGAATAGTACGAAAAATGATGGCAAAATGAAGTAATTGCAATATACAGGGCGAAGATAAAGTCCGTTGTCCCCCTCCAAAAAACTTAATATATGAAATTCTGAACATACAGTGACTGTAACTCAGGGATGCTCTATCCAGTGGTACCAAACTATTTGACCTCTGCAACTACTTTCAAGGTGATACAAAACCTAACTTTGTTAATGAAATAGCTGGAGCAATAGTCCAAATTAGTACGTTGAAGAGGGTATTGAAATTAGTACCACAGAGCAACTTTTTTAGTGAAGTAGAGTAGAGAAGTGGCAATACATTTGTTAGTTTTTGCAATTTCACATGCAACGTGTATTACAGGGAAGATGGCCGGTATATGTGATAATGTAAACGCTAACCACAGAAACATTTACAGCTTGTGCAATACATTGCACTTCACTGTATAGCATACCCAGTTGAGTGGTAAAGCTGGTATAAAAGAGGCAGCATGAATCACTAAAAATGCGATTACTCCTCCATTTTGCAGGCAATTTCAAATAGGTTTTCAGCAACGTGTTCAGATCGAGTATTGTGGTCAACATTTTATAAATTTTGACTACTCGTCTATCACAAAAATTGTCAGCGTTCGAATAGGCCTGACCTTGAATGTCTGCCCCAAGGACGTAAATGACGTCACCAGTATATGTACCTCCTCTGGCATGTTACACAGACGCGAGTCATCAGTATTATTGTAACAATGTGGCTATATAGACTTGCACCAACTTATATTGGATACATTGTCCGATTTTTATGACATTTTAAATGTGAATTTGAAATTTGAAATTAAAATTTCAGCAATTTAAAAATTAATTTTGGGTAGTTCTGTAATAAAGGATCGCAAGTTGCAATGTAGGCTTATGCAGTGAAGGAATTTGTGGATTATTCGCTTTGATATATCCTTAAATACATTCTGTTGTTGCGTTTAACAATTTTGGGAGGAGAAATTACTAGCTTTTTACTGTTAGTATTGGAAGAATGAAATGACATTTAGTTTCTGCTATGATTTTTAATGATAATCCAAGACCAGTTAAGAGTGGTCTTAAAGTGGGGTCCTTTCTAAGATTTTTTGCAGTCGAGTTTTTCATTGGAATATGAAGGTGTATGCAAACTGTATTTTTTGCCATTTGTCAATAATGACTGTGCTTATTGGCAAGTTTTGCGCTGTACACCCATTTTGTATTTCCATTGATTTCGCCTACATTTCTACGCGTAATGCAGCGGAAATTGGCATTTATGTGTAACTCGGTCTTCTGAATCTAAATTTCCAACCGGAATTGCTAGGAGCAAGTGTGTGATAAATAGTTAAAAATAAGAAATTTATATTCTTAACAAAATCACAAGGTGGGACTTATTATAGTTTCACATACTCGGTGTCATTTTATCCCATTCAAGTTCCTCTACAAGAATTAATTTTGTTGATATTCGGTCAAAAGTCTCGTGCTCTGTCAGGCTGGCGCTCTATTGTCGCGGCGTTCCAGTGTCGTGCCGTTCAAAGAACGGTCCACCAAAAAATACTATACATAAAATGAAGTTATAAATCACCGAGTAACGTCTACTTAACGGTTTAATGACTGTGATTATTATACAAATTGTCCATTCTATTTTTAGTTTTCCAGTCAATTTAATTTTCTAAGTGTACCTACATATTGGAAATTTTGAGAAAAAATAGCATATGTTTGTTGGGTTTTGTGGCAGTTGTTGGTTTTATTTTTCATGAACAATGGTAATACTAATATTTATCGTCACCGTCACCGGAAATGTGCCGGACGTATCATTTGGCAGGAATAAAATGCGAAGTACATACAACCCTTTCTCCCCGTTTCCCCTTTTATCCCCTTCAAAACACATTTGGCTTATTTTTTAACAGGCGCGATTATTTTCCTATTTTTATTAATGCCAATGCAAGGTTAGAAGGTCGAAAGCCTCTACAGTGCGTTTTGTTTTTATTACTCGAGACTGATGCGAATTTTCTGCGATTTCCACGAAAAGATAAAACGACAACGCCGTTGGCCGGAGCGCCACGTTTTGCTCTGTTATGGCCGCCATCGATCCAGATAATCTCACTTGTGTGATCCGTTTTTATAGAAATTCCCTTTTCTTTTTTGCTTTTTCCTTGTGATGCACATGGAGTCATGGACGCAATGTTTGTGGCGTTATTAGGTTTTACAAATATTAGCAGGTTAAATACTGTTATCAATTCATAGGACATTCGATAGTTATGGCAAGTTCCAACAATGGCGCCACCGTCGAATGTACCAACATTGAGAACATGTGCGCTTATTCGGCTCAATACATTTGGATAATAAGGGTCAAAGTGGGTTAGGTAATAGCCTAATAACTGCTGCATTGACAGGCCCACTCTGTATGGTAATTAATACAAGCAATTCGCATGAATTCAGGTTTTGGACTAGCGTATCTTCAAGTAACAAAGTAAATATCTCAAATCATGTTTTTGTTTCTGAAGAAAATAGAACGAGTTGTTCTCTACATACAAAGGATTAGATATATAAGTTAGTTTCAGCTTGTCAGTAAAGTGTACTGACACTGTTTTGTAATACTCCATGAAGGTTCATTATATACAAAAAAAATTGTAAATAAAACTATTAATTGTCAGTCAGAAAAATGTTTTAAAAATGTGTACGTCTGGAAGCTCACTTCGACGTCAGAGCTTTTCTTAAAAAAACATTTTATTTCATATGTTTTGCATAAGATGTGCATGTTTCTGAAGGTGTTGAAAACTGTCTGTTCACCTTCAATTTTAGTAAATACTTTATTCGGATTTTAACAATCATTTCTTGTACGTTTCTGCTAATGTTTTGTGGTCCCAATTAAGATGCATCGGCATAATTATGAAATGTGTTCGGCAGTGTGATCAGTGTTGCATAGGGAATAAACGAATATTGAATACGAAAAAGCCAGTAGGTGGCGCTGCATGATTGCATGCCGGCCATGCGTTAAATTACGCAACGGCATTACTTTCTCGTTTTTTATGCTCTTTTCGATTGTGTTTGTCGACGGGCGGTGTTGTTTCTGGAGAAATTCAACAAGTTGTATGGAAAGCAGTGTGTGCATATAGCGAACGTGAGTAATGGACTTGGTTGGGATTTTGTCAGCTTGCAGGAAAAAAGTGTTTGGGTGGAGACTGAACTGGACTGGGGTCTGCAGTGGACTAGCTATAGTACAGTGTGTTTCATATGTCATACTTGGGTTGAAACAGGCCGTTGCCGTTGACACAGTTATTGCGCTGTGGCGTTGCTAGAGCTTGCAGGCGATTTGTCACGTGGCTAATGGGCGAGCCCGGACACCATTCAGCGCCCCCTATCCCAAGACCCCCCCCCCCCCTTCACCAATGCTTCAGCCCTCCAGCTTCCTATATACCCCCCACCCACAAACCTGAAGAAGACAGATAAATTATCGAACATTCAACTTTCTCGCTCGATTTACTTCGTGCAATTTTAAGCTAAAGTCGCCTACTGGCCATGTACTAGTAATAATGCTTATTATTTTAGCCATGTATTAACCTGAGATGTACATGTTTATGTACTCGATTATAATGTTTTATTCGGCGAATAGTTTCATTTATTCAATGAAATCAATTAAATAACATGTAGCCATTCTGAAAAAAATGTTACTTGGTGCGCATGGGCCGCATAATAGTCAAATTGAAAGATCGTTTCATTGCAAGGGAATTCTTAAAACTTAAAATGGCCTCAAAACATGAATATATCGGAACTCTATAAGACGGGGAAAAATTTCAATGCAACTTTACATGAATTTGTAATATATTTGAAATAATTTTGTGTTCAAATGTCATAGATGTGTGAAATAATTGAATTCTTGTGAAAACCATACACTTGCAACCATCCGGCTGTGGCCCTGGATTGTAAAAATAGATACGTGATTCAATTGTTTATTTAAAAAAAAACAATTTCAATACAATATGTTGTGAAACACAGCTTACTGATTTCAGTTTCCTGCGATCCAAGTTATTTTTTATGCAACATTTGACAAAATTGGAAATCAAAATATTACTCCTAAGAATTTTAATATCTGTATTTTATTCTTTCAATTATAATAATCATCTAGTTTTTAATTTTAAAGCTTATATATTGTTAAAGGTGGTCTTTGTTTTGGTTTACATCTTTAATATGTTAATTTGCAACATCTGATCTGTTTAAGAGTCTTTAATGGAGTCGGAACAATAATTGGAAAACTCCTGTTTTTATTAGTACGGTAATTAGAGTGTTATGTAATGAGCCATGCACTGTGTACAGGCGGTCATACACTGGGTATGTGTGTGTGTTTAGGGCGTCTAGCAGATTACTGGGACTAGTGGGTCGATTGTTGTGCATTTTGTATAAGACTCCGCTCGATCGCCAATTTTCGTCTCCCTGCGATGAAACGATTCCTGATAGGCAACCAAATACCCTGGAGTTTTTACACTTGTAGTATAGTAGAAGCCTATGTTTCAGTAAAGGCAAACGCTCGTTTGTGTCGATAGATGGCCCTGCAGGTCTCTGGCGTGTAGAATATAGAGGCTATGTTACGCTAACATATTTACTAAAAGGAAACTTAAATATTGGTTAAATTGAAAAACAGATTTTATAGCAGCAGGTTGCAGATAACATTATGAAGTCATTTTGTTGCGAATTTTATTTGGGTATGCTATGTTTCAAAAAGTTTCATTACTATATTGTAATAATCGAGGGATAGGCGTCTATAATTCACCAAATGGTGGATGACATCGTTTTAGGATGGCCCCTAACTAGATGAGAATGAAAGTGAAAATGCATGCTCTACTTGCAATTCAATTGAAAGCAGCATGTAAAATTGACATTGCAACAGTTGGAATTCGACATGGCCATATATTCGCTGCGTGATATTTCAGGTGCATTTTTGCTCTGCAGTTTTCATGTCACGTGGCTGCCTATATCTTGTTAGAGTAGAGCTTGTATGTATGTATGTATGTACTTATGTGGAAATATTGCATGGGAATGGGCGAACGTCGGGTCGATTTGTTGTTTCCTCATTGCGCTCTGGTGTTTGGGGCTCTTTGGGTTTGAGATTTGGGGTTGTTGCGGGGGAGTCGGGAACCTAAATGGCGATCCGGATGGATGGAGTTGAGGTGCACGTCCTGATGGTCATGGGCACGCAAACCTCGCATTACACGCAGTTGGCTAATTTGGCCTCAGCCGGCAACGGGCAACACGGCAACCAACTCCTATTTCGATTTTTTATTCATTCCTTCCTTGCAAATATGCAGTAGGTTAGTACAGGCTACTGCTTTACAGCTGCGTCTTCTGATCTGTCCTATCATGAGTATGCCCAAACTATTTTTGCAGAAGTGAACCTATTTTGTGAAAACAGAAATATTTGTGATACACTGCCATTCGTTGGTTTTTAATTTTAGAGACATTAAAAAGTTGTACCTTGGGTTTCCTGCTCTTGTCATTGATTCCCTTCATGTTAATTAATAACACTTTTGCCTGAAGAAAGAGAAGACAAGTTAGAGGGGCTGGGGATCAATATGTTTGAAAATCTTCCACATATTTTCATAAAAGGTTAACATTAATATTACATGAAAACTACAAACATTGTCTGTGAAGCATTACCAGTTCCATGTATGCTTCTGATTATCGTTTCATGCTATTTAGAAAACAGAACCTATTTCCAGGCTTCCTCGTTGGAAAATTTAAGGCAATCTGGAATGTTCAAGTTTCCTATATCGATAATCCACAGTATGAATGAAATGTATCCATCCTCCTTCACCCCAGCATTATGCAATGTCAATTTGTAACAACTCTGGAAAGAAATATTAATAGACGTTTCTAAAATTATCATTCCTATTCCTACGTAATTAGAAATAATTACATTACTATTTGAAGTTAAAAATCATATATTGATCAATTATGTATATAATTATTTACGAAAAATAAAATTCAGCAAATTATGTTTGTGCAAAGGGGACGGACAATCATTTATTTATACATATGTAGTTACATTTGTTGTAATTCCAATTTTAACATTTTAAAAATATTTTAACAATTTTATATGGAAAGTAAATTTACAAACTGTGTATTTAGGTATGTGTACATTTCACCACTTATCTTGAGTTGCATGAAACACTTTTATTTATTTGCCATATAAAATGATCTCCTGTTTTATAACGTTTGCATACAAAACGACAATGTGCTGCAATCCTAGTTCCGTCTACATGGTGATATGAAAAATGATTGATTGCTATTACGAGTAATAATTGTATTATTCATAGAAAAACGCTAATCTACCGGGTCAATCTGATCATTAAGCCGAGTCTTGCCGAGTTATACATGGTAATTCATGTTGAAAAAGCCAATTCACGCTCAAATTGCCTCTCGTTTTATGACCATTTTACTCGTACTTTAGTCGGCACGTGAAGCAAAAATGTGCAAAGACTTTCGGATCACCATAACATCTAATTAATGGACGTTGTTCAGTTATCTTTTTTTTGTTGGGTGTCTCCACTCCAAGCATATAATACGTTTTGTTGTGTGCGTTGTGTTGCATGCAACAAAAAGATACTGTATATACTGGTGATGGATGATGGTGTATCCATCTAATAACTGCAACAGACAACGTGCTCAGATTTACAATTAAACGATTGTAGGGTTCATGACCGACTAAATAAATATATTCACACAAAAGGTTCACTGATTGCCGACCTTCACCTCATAGTTCACACGTATAGACAATGCCTCGCTCGATTAACCTGTAAAAAGTCGTATAACCGCTATATAAACCAGTGTTTTGTTTTAGAAAATCTAAAAAACAGTATTGTGCAGGTGTGTGTGTTGTTTGTAACATATACAACGCATTTTGATATTTGCGTGCTGTAACAACATGCTAGCCCGTAAATAAATCCCCATTGAAATCTCAAAATCTTTTCGGAAATTTGTAATTTAACTCCTCTATTGGGTTTTTTTCCTAAAATTAACAAAACTAGGTTGAGAATAATTTCTGCCTCTATTCGATTAATTATCCATGCTATCATTAGTTTCATTTGGTTCTTCCTTGGTGCATTACGCAGCTTTGTATCTATTCTCTTGGAAAAAATTTGAACATTGTTACAACAGATACCTATGTTTCCACATGTTAGCGTTTTATGCTTTACGTATATGCATATAATCCAGCAGTAAATGTTTATATTGAGATTATAGAAAGTTCTTTATCTTACCGTAATATAGGAAAGTGATGCACAATCCTGGCATACAGTGTGTGAATGGTGACACGAAATGAACAATTGAAGCTTGCAGGCCTCCCTCCTTACAACTGCTACCTGATTGATTGTGCCTTGGAATCCAATAACGTGAGGGTAATTGCCACCAGGGTCATCCCCACTTTGGCCAACCAGGGTTAAGCACTTTCTTAGCTAGCACGTGGCCAAATTTTCTACGCCAATTCCGAATGTTATTACGCCATTCTCATGTTATTGCCATCTTTGCAAGCTGATTGAACATCTATTTTTGGATAATGTGTGCATATAAGTATATAGTTAGGTTTTTTGGGGTTGACGAGGTGGAAAATGATGATGCGGAGGTGGGAAGGTTTGTGTTTCTTTGGTCTCCGGGGAGTTGTTGTCTTTTGTCTTTGCCGCAACCATAGATCGGATGAATTAGTTTGGCGAAAATACCGTTGCTCGGTAACGTGACTACATGTAGGAAACTTGTGGCAAAGGTGTCGGCCAATGTATCGATTCAAACGGACACAGAGTGGACGCTTGAAAGCTTGTATTCTAGGCGATTCGGCAAGTTTCGGCCGAAGTGTGACATCATGTATTGATCCACAGTCGTGAGAATGACCTGTATTGTGACGTTTACTTTGCTTACTTTCCTAGTGTCGTGTTTAGACTCACCTGCGAGGCTTTGCAGCAACGCAGGTAAGCCAAGTTTAGCTTTTTTTTGTGTGTTGTCATTGCGGCAAGAATATTCTACTGGGAAGAGAAAAGGTGACAAATTGTGCAATACAAAATATATTGGAGTGTAGGCTTTTGTGTCATATGAGCTTGTAGTTTAGCAAACGAATGGGAATTACGTAAGGAAGTTTCCAGTCTTTCTCAGTGTGCTTCTCTCTCATGTCAGTGCATCATTTCGTCATTCATCGCACCAAAGTTGTATAACCTTGCGAGATGCTTTATTATGGTGTTTGGTGTTAATAGTATATACGATATAGAATAACTATTTTTTTCAGTAACCACTCTAATTAGAAATTACCAAATTTACCATATATTAAAAAAGGTTTTTATTTTGAAGGTACGAATCGTTTAGAGGTAAATTGAATAAGTATTGAAACTTGTATCGAACCTGTCCATTCCTTTATTACAGCATGTGTTCATAGACTGTGGCTCAGCTATGAACTTTTATTCGCTCCTGATCTATACAGTTCTATGCGAGCAATTCCATAATTTTTCATACAGTGGCCTAATTGATCTCAGCAGAAACTTTTGTTTTTTTTATAATAGTATTTCACATTTCATGAATTACATATTTCGGTAATATTCAGTGTTTTTATAATTATCTTTATAAAAGACAAATTTTGATAAGAAATGCAATCATTTAAAAATGAAATGAGCACGATGTACACTAACCGAATGCTGCATTTAAAATAAACAGGAAATCCATGGAAAGCTTATATTTTGTGTTGTGAAGTATGAAGCACGAACATTGAATTGCGTAAATAGGCACTTGGATTGTTCAAAGCACCTCTTCTTGGCTGATATGTGACTTTTTTGCAATAGAATAAAACGAAATGTATATATAGGCTGTGTGTATAGAACAACTTTTGTATAGGATTGCCAATGAGAAGTTACGTGGGTTTCTTTGTTAAGTTTGTGATCTGCAGAGGTTGTGCTGGGTCATTGATTTTAATTGATGCTGATGCTGGTCTATGGAGGACTTTGCACAGCTGCTCTCAAAGATGTGATGTAACACCGGAAAGCTGACGTTTACGTTTATCCTAGTTCATGTACTTTTTGTTTGGTTGGGTTTTTTGTTGTCGCCACTTTTTGGCGTTGGTTTTTGTTCCCCATCGGTTTTAATAGCTGTTTACAGCGCGTGGGTAATTGGAACTAGCCGGAATTCTGGCCTGTACGGCTAGCCATAGATAAGTGTGCTTGGAGTTAATTAGCGCAGCCCTAGCGACGATTTCTGTCAGGTGGAGCAAGGTTTACTGATTCCCTGGTAATGGAAAGTCGCGCCTGCAAGTCGTCATGTTGGCCAGTGCTGACCAAAGCTTCCCACGTGGACTTGCCACCCACATTGGCCACAAAGAGCCTCCTTCTCGCCAAAGTGTCCCGAGTGACGACTGCCACGGTTTTATATACATGTATAGTATAGGCGAGCTGCATTTGGCCAAGAAAATATGTTACAGTGGCCGTCTTATCGATATATTGTGTGGCAGGAAGTTGGCTGCTAGTTTCTCTATCTGGAAATTCGATTTTGCCTATAGTACTTGGATTTCCATTCTAAACTCCATTTCAGTTATACCATTCGGGAATAAAGTTGCATATACGTAGCTTTGATGCTTTGATATTATGGAACCAAGTTTCAGGCTTGGTATACTATACAGGGTGGTGCGAAATGATTGACCCCCTCCGTTTATACACTTCCCAAAAAAAATACAGAAAAACTGAATATACCATCTTGTAGATATAATTCAATTCTGCATAGGAGGGGGGGGGG
>WWPM01014126.1:0-13624 GCA_023279145.1 Glomeris maerens | reverse complement strand
AACTGGTAACTACATGTGATGATGCATAAAATTTTCCGAAGCTCAAAGGTTGATGTTTCAATATGTGAAGAAAGTGTTGCCTCCGAAGACTGTGTTTATGTGATTCATTTTAACATCCCTAGGTTTTTCCACTGTTTTGTATTCGGTTTTAATGGTTACATGAAAGCTTTAGGCATTGAGGCTACAGTTTTTATGGTTTATACTCTACAAAACACAGTCGTTTTCTCCGGTTTTGTCTGGTTTCGTGTGCGTTCATTGTGGCAAGGCTGCTTGCTGTTGAGTATTTTTATTTTTCTGGTGCCCTTTCTTTTTCGCCCTTGGTATTGACTTTCATTGGGTGAACTCTGGTAATGTGGCTTCAAGTATGAAAAATCACAACAATGGTTGTACAAAATCACTGAACCTTTTGAAAATCCTATGAGTGGGGTTAAAGTTTTTCAAAGTAAATAGAGAAAGGCACAGTCCTTATTCAAGGTTGAAAAATAAGTGAATACTTTGTGAATGTACATGTAACATTTTCGAAAGACTTAAAATATTTGCATAAAGTCAGATTGCATTTCGTAGACCATCAATGTTTAGTAGAATCTGCTTACTGTTGTTCTTTTCTTTGTTGTCTACATTTGGAAGTTTGTTATTGTTTCACAGTAAGCTATAACCATGATCAACTTGTTTACCTCAACTAGTTTTATTCAGTGTAGGGATGTATAGTTTCAAGGATGCATGCGGCAGTGATAAAATGTTGTTACTATATCGCAGGAAGCTGCGCATGCTTTATACAGTATACAGTATATACTAGTAGCACATACATGCATATGTACAGTATATAGCATGAATGATTTTCCAGTAATGACAGTCATTAATGTTGTTTTTATACTGAAGCATGAACGTTGCAAAATTTGTTGAAGATGGTAATGTTTCTTTCCATAAAAGAGATATATCCCACACACGTTTATAGTCCGGTTAGCATAACTGCAATTGGCTACAATAAACGTATGAATAGTTCCAGATAAAGAATGTCATTACTTTTCTATCGTGTCAGAAGTGTGATATTTGTGAATGCACTTTCTGCGACTTTGTACTGTGGAAAAATAATTCACTGACAAGTTCAATCAATATACATGCAATGTATCCCCCAAAAAAGACCACATTTTTATTTGTTAATAACTTTGCAAAAACTTTATAGAAATTCACCAAATTTGGTAACAATATACCAGAGTATATTTGACATCTCAGTACAAAATTTCAGCTCAATCGATCAATCAACACGTCCGCTGCGTGACGTCATATTCCTTGTACAAAAATTGTGCAATACGATCATTTTATTCAACGCTTCCTAAACAATTTCGGATTGCCTAGCTGCAACGTTTATTAATCTAATACATAAAAAATATCAAATGTCGTGTACTTCATTAATAAACGTTTGAGTCAATAATATTATCATTAAAATTTAATTTAAGAAGCTAACTCATGCAGCTTCTGTGCACCATAACATTTGGCTTCCTGTAAATTTTTAAATAAAATTCTCTCTTCCAACAAGTATTTTTAGCGGAATTTTCGCTGAGTGGTGTCACATTGCTCCATTCTCCCCTGTATTTTGTACGATTAATTGGTCATAGTAAATCATATTCTGTGAAGTTCTGTAAATGACGTCTTTAAAAAAACGCGCACAGATCTTTTTTGTACTACTACACAGCTGGGAATGTTGTGGGTTAGTAGCCTAAGGAGTTCTGAGTGGCTTCACTTTCAATCACTGCTTGAGACAGATGTGCTCCCTCCATCCACCCTAAAAACTTCAAACCTCCTTGGAATTAAGAAACAGAATCATGAGTGGCATCTTTCGGCAGAGTCCGCAAACAGAGTAGTTCTTACTGTTATCTTGTGGGGGCGCTTCTCAGATTGTGGCATTTTTTTGTGCAAGAATAAAAAGTTGTGTAATGTGGTATACACAAGTAAACGTTTATGCTTATGTACATGTGAAATAAACCTACTTGTGACTATGTAATTTGTACAATTACTCACTTTGGTCATTCATACCAAAGCAAAAAATGGAGTTACCACAACACTCAGATTAATTCAATTGATATTTTTGTTAGATGAAATTGCGAAATTGGAAATTTTGACGCATACGGAATATCTATAGGACGGGGAGGTACGTTTAATGTGCAAGTTAAATAGAGTTTGCAAATGAAGTTCACATTTGCTACTGAACTCCTTGTAGATTTGCACCAAGCACTATTGGATGTGATCCACTTGATCTTCGACAAAATCGATCTTAATATTATATTTTTTAATATGATATTGTATACATATAAACTAAATGCATAATTACAAGAGTGGATAATTCACTCTTTGCATCATGTGACAGGAGACAAATGCTTTAGGTAGAGCATCGATTAATTATTGTTGCATTTTATACACAACTTTTTACATGGCAGTTTAAATTGTGATAGACGTGAAATTATATTTTGGTTTTGAACTTTTGCATTTCCAATCTGTATAAACGTTTCTGCAGCATAATCCAAAGCCATTTTGTCAAGCGGTGCTTGATTTTAATTCATAAATTTGTGCACGTGCCAACTCCGGAATTTCTACACTTTGTATCTCTAATAATGGACAGGAGATGTAAAGATAATTATCGTTCGTCGAATAGTATCTCGAAAAAATAAAGGTGCATGATAATGCCGCTTATACACGAAACAAAGCTTGAGACTTTTGTATTGAGTAGAAAACTGTTTATTTACAAAATTACAAAGTGTCACAGGCAGCTTGTGACTGTTGACAAATGGGCTTCATCCATAGGCTTTCAGTGAGTGTGAACCTAAGATACACGAAATAGAGATGTAATATCTTAAAGACTTGGAATATCCCATACATATTATTGTGAATCATGCATGCAAAGTGTTAAAGTATTCTCTTGGGAATACATAAATGCTGCCCGGCTTGCCCTAGGCCTTTCCTTCGGAAGCAGAGAGATTCCTCTGGTGCCTCGGTGGAACTCTTGATACATGGCTTGCTCGGGTCTTGTAGGGAAGCCGAGGCACCATAGGGAAGGCCCAGGGTCGTTGAGGATTACACTAAGCAGATACCCCCAATTCCGGACGACAATACCCCTTCCAAATTTGGCGCATAAAGTGCGAACTTCGGTATGGACTCTGGTTCGGCAGACAGTACTTACCTATTTTCCGTATCCATAGCCTCCATAACCACCGTGTCCGTATCCACCATGTCCATAGCCACCATGTCCTCCATAACCACCATGTCCTCCATAGCCACCATGTCCTCCATAGCCACCGTAGCCTCCATGGCCTCCATAGCCTCCGTATCCTCCGTGGCCGTAACCGCCGTAGCCGCCGTGGCCACCATAACCTCCGTAACCACCATGTCCGTAGCCAGCAAGGGCAGATGCAATAAATGCAGCCATGATAACAGCGACGAGCTGAATTATGTAACGAAATATACCATATACATATTGTCACATGCTCATTGCGTATATAGTAACAAAGAGTTGAACGAAATTCATGGACTTTTTGACTGCCCCCTGATATGTAGAATACACGAGTAACAAGTTTCTTTGTAGGTATACTTACAAGAATCTTGACGGCCATTGCAAAGACGATTTACAAACTGTAATGTTGTGAAATGCTTGTGAGTGCTCAGAGAACTGAGAGGATGTGATAGCTTATCAAACGTTGGACCTGGGTTTATATAGGAAAGTGGAACCCACCTCGTACCAGTCGAGACGGGTCATCGAGATCCATTTTTATCGTTATCCAACCGAACAAAGGAAAAGTCGTCCGATTGGCGATCCCTTCAAATACGGCCATTTGTAAATTGTTGTGTCTCGGGTTGATAAAAAAATTAAGTATGTAGTGTTCCCGTTTTCCTGTTCACGTGCCGTGAACAAATTGGCTTTAAAAGAACTTAACAACGTGGGACACCACCAACAAGCACGTAGTAGAATTTACGCCGATTTCTGGTCGTTGATATCCATCAAATTTTTATTCAACTTTTATAGTATGTTTTTATCTGCAGCGTAGACATGGTTAATAATACAAATGTACCCAGAAAATAAATGTTTTTTGCAACTATGAGAAAAAAAGTAACAGTATAATTGCATAATCTGTAATCAATCTGTAATTTTTATTTTTAATTTAGTTTCTTTGTTCATGGTAAAGTTGTCATATGAATTGATGTTTTAATACGATTGCTTATTAATGTGTATATGGTTTCCACTGAAATTATCAATTCTACAAGGAAATAAAAAAAAACTTGCGAAATATAGGGCTTCGCTGTTGGATGAAAGGTCTTGAAAATTTGTTCTCCCATTCTTTAACAGAATGCCAATAAGATCCTGCGACCAGATTTCGATGTAATTTGCATTCCGACATGCGAAAAGTATGCATGATACCGGTATGAGAAACGCAGGAACTCATTTATGATGTACAATTAAACTTGCTAGGACCCACTTAATTGAAAATGCTAAACCTATGTTATATCTGCTGTTGAAATATTTGTATGTGTGTTGCATATGCTGGAAGTTAAAATCTGAATTTTTCATGCTAATACATGCCTTTGCAGTAGTTTTCAAAAATATTATGATCGCTGCAGAACGCATGGGGCATTTTGGTTACTGCAAATTTCGCATACTGTTTTCTTGCATTTACTAGTTGCACCCTTGTCTGTGTAATAATACCGATCGTTGACCTATTGCGCAAACATTTGCCCGGTTTGATCGTTTTTACCTTGAACCATGATTTTTAAGTCGTTATAATTAATTTTGGGCAACCGGTAGTCACACGATTGGTGACGTAAGCGCTATTGTCATAGAACGTATTTGAGTCCGACTAACTGTTTATTTTTTCTACCAATCGTTTGTCAGGCTGCTGGACAACACCGCAAATTAATGGATATTGGACGCCATGTAAAGAATAAAATAAGGTTATCGATGTTTATTGACTTTTTGTATCTTCGCCAGTTTATTAAAATTTCTGTACAAGGACCATTTCTGCATGAACACATCCATTGGATCCGTGAATATAAACTGTATATAATGTATAATAGCAAAACTAGCAGGAACACCGTCTGAAGAAGATTATACGTATAGCCAATTATTTACAATTGGTATGGATTCATTTATGGTATGTGAATTTTACAGTTTAAATTTTAGCGCTCTGCATTTTCACACTTCGGCTGCAGAACAGTTAATTACTTCCTTGATAAGCTTGTATATACTATCTAATTGGTTGAGAACCTATGTGGGTAATTCACATTTGGAAAGGTAAAATATACATCGTGGCAAGAAATATACATTTATGGGAACTGTCGTATATGGTAGTTTGGGTAGCTTATTTGCTTTGTCCTCTTTAACTCTGGGAATTACATGAGCATGCAGGAAACGTTTTCCCCCATGGTAGGTTTGTATAGTAGATTTTTGAACCACGAGTGAGACGTGTAAAGGAACTTCCAAAAATTGCCAAACGTTTCGGTGCATTGCACGTTTGTCACCAGAAGCAAAAAATTAAGCGTTTACAATATTTTTTACTCTTTCCACATGGTATACGTATAGTCAACCAAAAGATTCGATTCGCATTCCATCGCAGGCTATTTGAGAAACTGTATCTGTTCATATCATACATCACACTATAGCTGCTTCGGCAAAACAAGCTGCAGTTCCAAAATGCTATAATACGTTTAACTTTTTTGCAGTCTCCATATTTACCGCAATATAACTTAACAAATTGTTTTTTTTATATTTTCAGGATTATTTCCAAAATGTTGTTGTGAACAGACCGCTTACAACAACATATTCCACTTTGTTGTCGTTTACACGTGGGCAACATAAACGTTCCCTGCTCTATTTTATGCTGTTTGATGCATAGGTAAGTTTCAATCTATTTATTTTTTAATTATGTACATCTAAAGCGAATCTCAAAGCTAAAATTATGGTGTAACAAGGTGCATGTATTTATACTGTTCCAGTCCATCGGTTTCCAACTTTAATACCATTTAATGTAGCCTATGCGTATTTATTGAAGGAGGTGCTTAATACCCAAGAATAGTTCAAACACTGAAAGGAACATCCATCCACGATATGGTCAGTCAGACGTTTGGAACTGAAATAATGCTTTTAGTATCATCACTGTGAACTGCAGTTTGTCGTATTGAATTTCATAGACATGAATAAACATAAAACGGTCCTTTCCAATAGAAAAATTGATACTAATAAGATCTTAAAAATACGTTGCAATTAACAAACATACGTGATTAATGGAATGTGACAAATGCAGCGTTAACGGTATTGTTTGCTTTTAATTGGTACATACACGTGTTAAACTTGACATAAATTTTGACGAATTTTTTGTGCGCACGCCTTGCTGCTATTTCTCTTAATAGTGCTTGATCACTAGATTTACGATGTTAATGAGTTTACCTTCCAGCTAAAGATCAGAAGGTGTGGCCATCGTTCTTTTGAGCCAAATTCGCACATTGTGGCAAATTTGCAATGCCTTCATGTAGAGTGCGAAAGAAAAAAGCTGTGACTATACATGGAGTCCCCCTCCTTCGCACTAACCTAATAATTCATTGGACGATGGTTCCGTTGAAATTATAGTCGGTCAGAGTATAGAAAGCCTAATGTATAACATTATACGTATAGAAGCATGATTCAGCAACCTATTTACAATTTATTTGGTGGCTCTCGCGAAATCCACCATGGTCAGGTAACACGTGCCGCGCATGCTAAAAATCATTCCAATGACGTTAACTGCCAAATAGTATCATCTTTATGCTAATCTGCTCATTTCAAAATGTCAGAGCATTACTGTGAGAATCTCACTGCGTCAGTTACTCGAATAAATACGTGTAATGAAACTGTGTTTTCTTAAAATGTATGGCATTTCTATTCTCAAATCCAAACACCACAATTGTTGTTTACGAAATTTGACAAAGCAATTTCAGTTATCCTTGAATAATGAAAAATTACTGAGGTGTGCGTTAGTTATGGGGCGTTTAAAACTACGACAACTTACATCCTCTGGCACAGTCTTCAAACTGATATTTTTTCCAAATTTCGAGGACTCAGACCAAGGTAATTTTTTGTGCTTCTGTGCATATTAATTGCTTATAATAAGTATAAGTGGCTGCAAAGTATATAAAGGCGAAAACCACCTGCATATACGCATACTGCGACTACAACGAAGATGTTTCGCCAGCTGGTAAGCATTGTACATCATAATTTGCTGTGAATTCTACATCTTGTAGTGATTTTTAATAGCAAAATCCATTATCAGATGTTCATATTAGTCCTTGCTGTCATTTCCTTGATGCAAATTACTTATGCGGAAGCTGATGCTGATCCTACAAGAAAAGGCAAAGGAGGAGGAAGGTTTAGAGGTTATGGTGGCGGACATCGCGGTGGCTACGGTGGAGGCATAAGAATTTTTAAATTCAAGGGATGATTTAACTTCATCTCAAGACAACATTTTTAAGGTGTGCCAAAATTATATTACGTGTAGCGTGTACTGATCAGGTTTTTTTGCGACGAGTCAAGACTGGTATTGCATGTGTGATTTAATTGTAAATCGTTTTCCTTTCTTCAGAATTCTAATTTTGACGAGATGTTTGAGACAACAAGATCTGCTTCGCAAGAACGCCAGACATTTTTTGTAATGCGTTTCATTTTAGAAGAAAATAAATTCGAAAGATGCATTGTTTACGTACAGTACTATATTTACTCCAGTAAATCAAGTCACGGTGCACAGCAGCAGTATTGTATGTATATAATAACTGTGCATAGGCTATTGCCATCATTTCATACTCAACAAGCAAGAAATGATACTGTATACACGAAGATCGAAGCAGATACAAAAGAGAAATATTTGTACAAACCATTGAACATGTATGAAAATTATCATTTAGAAAAGTATTAAACATAAACTGCTATGAAAAATTTGGAAAACATGTACATATGGTTTTGCATATAAAATGCAAGTCCCTTACTACTCTCCAGTTATTGTGTTTATTACCTAATAATTGCGTAGCCTCAAATTATAAACGAAATCATAGGTTTTAAAGTTTAAGGAACATGCAAGCTTATGACCTAGATCACAATAGGAAGTCGCCTTAAAAAGATACAAATAAATAATCAGCTGTGTATTCCTATTGACAGTTACGTGAAAATGTCAAGGGCGTTTTATTTTCACTTTCTGAGAAAGCTGGGAAAACAACATGGATGGTGCTTATTTCAGTTTTTTATGTGAAAATTGATTGCTTCATGACCCGTGTTAGACCTTGGGCCACAACCTGTTTAGTATATCGTAGTCCTACTTGCTAGATCGTGATATCGATGTACGTGTGATGCACCTTTAAATACGAACCCAGCTAATACTCAACCCATTGGTGAAATTTTGAAAATGTTGAAATCACTTTTCACTAATTTGTACGTAGGTACACATTGAAAGAACTCATAATCTCTGCTTCCTGCGGTTAAGCAAGACATAAGAAACATTTTTTTATTTAAAAAGTATCTAAAATAACTAGGCTGTATGAATGCTGTTCTTGTTATGCAAGGCTGCGTTTCTTAACTATTCGTTGTGTAACCTTTGTGCACGATTTGCACCATTTATGACTTTATACCAATCATTTCAAATTTAACTCTCAGACGCAGATGCTGTTTTTTTTTCCTCAATATTTACGCGTACGCTATATGCTGGACTATTGTCCTGCATTATTTCTGTATCACCAGGTAATATAGAAATGAATTTTATATCAATAAAAATAAATTTTAATATGCACCATGGTGCATATTTAGAAGAATATACCTCTTTAATTCTCCAATAATTACAGATCGTTCTATGAAATATACATTTCTTTCATTGTAGTAATTGGACCTGAAGCCCTGACTGAGAATAATAGTTATGCACGACAAATGAATGTGAAAGTGCATGGCGGGAATTCCCATGAAACGGCATTGATGAAGTGAATTGAATATAGTGGAAAGCACAAATACATAGTACATGCTGTACTGCATGTACGTATAAAGAATTAATATACTGACGAATAAATTGGCATAATATGACTAAGTAGGTAATCTATATTTTAAATTAGGCCAATTATAGGCCACAGTGGGAGTAGGCCTGTTTGTTGCTGGTGTGTTTTACTCTATTATCAGTTAATAAATTACTGCACCGATATACCACTGATCCGATTTCAAAATAAATCATCAGTGTAGGATCAAACTTATGCATACTGAAATGCCAGGTCTTCTCATTCAACGCTTATTGAATCTTTCCAACAAATTTGAGCACTGTACCACGAACATGGGTCAGAACACTCCAGTTGGCCAGCATATAGAATTTTATAGACTTCCTTTTTATTTTTTCCCAAGTTATTAGTGCGTGACATGTCATACATTTGGATAATAGGGTGCTGGATAATAAAACGAGCAAATGACATCGCCGCCCTCCACCTTTACTATTCCCTCCCTCCACTTCTTTCCACATGATGATCCATGAATATAGGTACAGAAACTTCAAAAAATCGTGCTTGACAATTTACTTTATATCGTACGGGTTTGGCTTCTGCATGTATATCTATGGAGTAAATGAATAATATTCGTTTACGTATCTTACGTTATGGAAAATGTTGGAAATGTTTAATTGACCGAGTGGAATGCAATAGTATTAAATGTTAGCATGTTTAAATAAATTTATAAGAGGAATGACTTCACTGCGTTATTTAATCCAGGAATACGTAAATGTATGAGTGAAATGGCAATTGTTTTGTTATTAATGTAGCTCTAAATGAGACTGCTCTAAAATTATCTAGAATTGAAAAGCAAACTATGCTCTCGTGTATGTTCTGTGTGGCCAGTGAAGGTGGAAGAATAGTCCAACTGAATGGTTTCTGGCCAAGCCATGCAAGTACAAATTCACCACTTTCTCATTTAAACAATTCCTCTCTCTTTCGACAGGTAGAGCCCCCTGATGAGGAAATATCTCTGTTTTTACAGTTCTACCTAAAATGGAAATCTTGATAGAAGTTGATCTGAGCCACTTCCTCTATGTACGATTGCGAAATCATTACTGGTCCACCTAAAGTTTGAGTGGTACCTATTTACATGGGTGACGCCATCTCCCTCGTGCTGCTTTTTATTTACCAGAGGTGCAGCAGGAACTAGTATGTATTTCTCTTGAGATGGGCCAGTAAAATGAATTTATATCCTACTGAGGGACTTGTTTGTGAGATGAAAGGGGTAAGAATAAGTTCTGCTAAAACGTGATATTGTCTGAGCGTGATAAAAATGCTGAGAGAACTATCAAATAAATTAATCTTGGTAGCTAGGCCAGTGTATGTAAGCACATCATTGAAGACATAAATGAATTGATAAATAAGTTAGTAGAAAATATTGTACTTAGGTATGTGCCGAAACTTTGTGTTTTGGGCAACCATAAACCTCGTTCCAAGCAAAATTCATCTTGTGCAACGTTCCGTCATTTGATTACAACCATTGATTATGTGATGTCAGAAGAGACCTAATTAAGTGCTTAATGCCTTGTCCCTTTTACAAACAAATTTAACGGCACGTCTTCACTGATGTTACTTCCAGATTATACTCAAAGTGACTGCAACCGCTCATTATATTTCGTTGGAAATTTTGAACCACGTTTTCCATATAATTGGCGCAGAAATACGAAGTTGAATTGGATTTAAGCAAATAAATTCTCGCTGCGCATGATATCCATCATCTGACATTCTTGTTAAGTTGCGGAAAACGTCAAACACAAGTGCATTCGAGAAATAAGTTATGTTCAATAATTATATGGAAGAAAGCAAAGCAACCAATAATCGCCAAATTGCCTCGATATTTCTCAGGGTCATCACGTCATTATCAATTTACTTTAGATAATGACGACCATGCAAATATGCGATTAAAATACCTATACTATATGCATATAAGTATACGCGTTGAAGGCCACCTCTTAATATGACAGTATTGACACGTGCAAACTATTTGGTAATTTTCATAAGATTTTATTAGGTATATAAGAAAGACATTACCTGTCTGCCAACTAATCGAGTATACTACATATTACAAGACAGCCATGCTGAAGCAGACGGTTGGTACATTCTTTCTTGAATTCTCTCGTATTCAATATGTACGTGTATTTGGCGCAAACAGATGAGTACTGTGCACGATTGACATTTTAATTTTGTGCAAATGTGCACAAACATCACTATGAATGATTATATGCTACTAGGGAAAATATGATATATTCCATTTAAAATGTAATAAACTGTTTCATATAACAAAATTAACGAATTTTCACATGACATCACAGATTCATGAATTTCCGTAATTGATGCATCATTGCATGGTTCGGCATGTGTTGGCATTATTGTAATACATGTGTACGCAGTACTTTAAGAATAATTTGCAAGTAGTACTCGCACGTAAATTCATTGGTTAGAATATCGGAGATATGGGCCCAGAATTAACTGTCATCTCCCGGTTTGTTTTAGGGATGAATATTGTCTAATAACATTGACATAAATTTCATATTTTGCATAAGTTATTGCCTGCAATAACAAGCTTCATTTTTTAAAAATGGCAAATGCTGCGATTCATTTCGTCAGTTTGTTGCTTTCGAATTTGAGAATTTACCAACTTTCCCTGTTTTATTTATTAGCAACATTGCGATTTTCAATTTGTTACATCTTATATAAAAGGGTCCTTTTTGCACCGTTTTCTAGTATCAAAGGATAGGCCTACTCAGCTTTTCCGAAGTTAAGTAATTGAAAATGTTCGTTCATTGAAAACAGTTTAAGATACAAGTTATGTTGTTGATCCATTGTATTGTGAAAACTCTTCAGAATCATTATGTGGAATATATGATAATATTAGTTCAAGTCATTCTCATAAACATTATAGCAAAACTTAACTTGCCTGTTATGCGTCAAATAACAAAAATTACACATAATATTTATTGTGGTTGATATTGCTGCACTATGAATAGATCTTCATGATGATTTTGGTCATTGTGGCCATTGCGCATATGACGTCAGCGGACCCAGAACCTCAAAATAGAAGATGGAGAGATGATTATTACGGTGGTGCGAGAAGATTTGGAGGAGGAGGGGATTACATTACCGGAAGCCGTGGACTAGGGGCCGGTAGATCCATTTCAAGGGGACGAGAACCATTTGGTGGGAGACGATCACCATTTGGTGTTGGTCGTGAAGGTGGATACTACTGATCATGCAAGAAACGTGGTATTGATATAGGACTATATACCGCAAATTCTCATTTAATACCCCGGGGGCGTTATTCAAATCTCATACTTTTGCCATGGGGCGCTATTAGAGATTGGGGTGTTATTAGAGATGGGGCATTATTTCATTTTAACTTAATTTTGTTAACACTTTATTACATTTTTGACATAAAATTGGAGCCACTATTCAAAGTCACTGTCCACCACTCAATATTTTTTCCAATTTCAGGATTCAAGTTTCATTTAAAAGTAATTTGAACTTTTCTAAAATCATACCGATTGAAGTATCCTTTTTCATCCAGTCACGAACACATTTCCGATCTATTTTGAACTCCCTCGCTGCTTCGGAAATTGTTTTTTCTTTGGAAATCCGAAAGATCTTTGCTTTTTCGTGGTATTCATCACTAGCTCTCAGAAATTGTGAGAGAATGAAAGGGCGTGCCGCATATATGGTCCTACCTGAACAGTGAATGTGCCGCAAATTGGTGACTCATCAGAAAGACAAAGGGCAATCGAGAATTTTCCCTCCAAAACACTGCGACTCAATTAATCCCCCATGGGGCGTTATTAGGGAGGGGGCGTTATTTCTTCCCGGAGCGAAACGCATGGGGTGCTTATAGGGATTGGGGGGTTAATAGAGACTGGGCTATTAAATGAGAATTTACGGTAATTATTTCTGAATTTTCGTAATTCCCAATAGGCTAATAATAAACATGATTTGTTTGTTGTTTTTCCGTCTAGAATTCTCAACACGAATTTCCAGTGAATGCATTGAAACAGAAGGCTATATAAGAAATTATGCTAGAAGGTTATTTGACATTAAATCTGTAGTTTTTATTCATTTAATAAATGCGAAGGCAAGGTTGTTGACGTGTGTGTAGGCTACTATACTTTTCTTCCTGGAAGAAAAATCGTTGCTCTTGGCAAGGTATTTGGTAGCTACGTTAACGGCTTCCCATAAAATTCGATCACTATACTGTATTTCTAGTGCCGTATATTTCCATAGCATTTACATTAAACGGAGAACCAAACTGCGATAAAATATTTGCTACGAAATGGCATATTTTTAAACAAAATGACTGCTGGTTGTTGATGAGCAGTTATGTACAATTACAAAATTTTTTCATTACTTAATACAATACAAGGTCATGGTACAGTCAACAATTCGGTTTTCGAATTCGTTACAACCGATTTGATCTAGTGAACACAACTTTGAAAATATTCAAGATAAATTCCGTCTAAAGTTTCACGTACAAAGTAACGAGCGCGAAATGGACCAACTATCGTGCTATATATAGCAAACAAATGAGAGCAATTGCAAAACAATAATTTTGTTATTAGAAAACGAATGTGTC
>WWPM01014119.1:0-14796 GCA_023279145.1 Glomeris maerens | reverse complement strand
AGTGTCCCAAAAAAGAGCAAAATTTGTATTTGTTAATAACTTTGCGAAAATTTCATAGAAATTCACCAAATTTGGTAACAATATACCCGAGTATATTTCGAATCATAGTACAAAAATTTTAGCTCAATTGATCAATAAACAAACCACATCCTACGACCAGAAGAAGTGTAGCACCTTCTCCCTAGGCCATGTTAACACATTTCCTGGCAAGAATATTGATGTTGCTCTTACCCCAAGATTAATGCATCATTCTCTCATCACAGCTCTAATGGTACTTTCTTTGTTTATACAGTATACGAGGGCTGTTAGAAAAGTATCCGACCTTATTTTTTGAGAAAACCTGCTGGACTTAAATCAAAAGCTCTTGCACGAGTCGACCTTTATCCTTTGTGAGCACGTTTGAATTTTTTCCCGCCTTTTGATAGTATCAGTTGCTGGCAAGCAGCATTTGAGTGAGGTAGTGTGTGGTGCTGGCGTCGTTTTTTATTCCAAAAGAAATGACAGAACGACTGGAGCAGCGCTACTGCATCAAATTTTGCCAGAAATTGGGCGACAGCCAGGTGGAAACCATTACAAAAATTTGGATGGTTTTCGGTGACGATGCTATGAGCATCACACAGATTAAGGAGTGGTACAACCGGTTTAAATGCGGCTGCACAGCAGTGGAGAGCAAGCCACGCCCCGGTCGTCCATCAACCTGCCGAAATTACCAGGTCATTGGTGAAGTGAACGCTGTGGTGATGCGGGACCGTCGTGTGACTATCCGAGAAATTGCGGAAGAGGTGGGCATCAGCACTTTTTTTGCACATTCCACCCTGACTGAAGATTTGGCCATGAAGAGAGTGGCATCGAAATTCGTGCCAAAGCTGCTGATGGCAGAGCAAAAGCAACTTCGTGTTCAAATTTCACAGGACATGCTGGACTGCACAAACAGTAACCCCGACTTTCTGAACACCATAATCACTGGTAACGAGTCCTGGGTTTACGGGTATGACCCAGAAACCAAATTCCAGTCGTCACAGTGGAAGCATTTGAGTCAAAACTATTATCAGTAGAAATTTAATTTAAGAATCTAACTGATGCTGCGAAATTGTTGTGAAAATTCTGTAACAGTTTCTGTGCACCACGTTTGGCTTCGTGTAAATTTTTAAATAAAATTTTGTCTCCTAAATTAACACCATTGTGAAAAATACAGGGTGACCCAAAAAAACGGGAACTTTTTAACAATCCACTAAAACCACAACTGGTCGGAACAAAAACATTTCATTCATAGCAATTGAAACCTTAAACTTTGCCATTTAAGAAACATTAATGACATTTAACATTTTTTAAATATTACATCCTTTAGATGTCGTCCTCCTGTACGAATGCAAAATTGAAATCTGCTCTTGAGATGTTTTTGTTCCAACCGGTTGTGGTTTTCGTAGATTGTTAAAAAGTTCCCGTTTTTTTGGGTCACCCTGTATTATTGAAACAGTATGCTATTTAAATGTAAGCAACATGCAGTGAAGAACAGACTGTTGAATGGGCGTACTTATTGATCAGTTGAGTTTAAATTTTGGACTAAGATGTCAGATATGCTCAGGTATATTGTACGAAATTTAGTGAGTTTCTATAAAGTTTTCACAAAGTTATCGAAAATTTAAAATGTGGCTCTTTTTTTGGGACACAGTGTAGTACCTTCAAACAAAACACACTCAAAAAACTGACCTCAGCTTCACGGTTAGGTAGGGCTTTCAGTTCGTTTTTCTTTTCCATATATTGTTGTAGTTCAAGCTTGTATTCAGAAACTGCTGTGTTTTCTTTAGAAATTAGAAATGTCGCATAAATTAATAAAATAACAATCAGATAGTGTTCGATTCAGTAAAAGCATGACAATCATTATAAAATATCAATTCTATTAATGTGTGGATAATCAATAACGCTTCAAACACTATTTTCTCTTTCAAGGTAATTAACGAAATTTAGGTCCTTGATTTTTCCCAATATGCAGGTTTTTGTGGATTTCATTCATAACAGAAGAACGGTTGGCCAACCTTTAATTAAAATCTGGCTTTGTTAGGCGAACTGAGATACTATTAAGAATTAAGAATAACTCTGTTTCTGTAGTGTTTTCCAGTGTCTTCAGTGGTTTAACAGTAATGTGCTTTGCCAAACAAAGAAATCTCCATACGCATTTTTATTAACTTCAAAAATTCATAAAATTATTCGGTAAAATGCACCATCATACAAAAATAAGACCAAAGCGATCTAGTTAGCTTGGCCTATCTAGATAATCTCTATCACATTTATGTCGGCAATGTCTTCGAGATGGGGAAATATAACCCAACCTCTTCAGAAAATGTGCATTTCATAGCCTTGACAAAAGGTCTTCATAATAATGTTGGCATTTTATATATAGGGTGCCCATAAAGGTAAGGGACAAATTAAAACTGGAAATAGAGCATTAAAAATGGAATAACTTTGACTTAATAAACCACGGGGATCGGAGCCCTACTACTGGTGCTACAGGGGTCTCAGCTGTAGCACCGGGTGATTCCAAAGGAATCAGTAGGAATCACCCTACCGCCGACCGGGTGACTCCATAGGATTCGGTAGGACTCGCCCTACTGCCAACGGGGAGATTTTAAAGGAACAGGTTGGAATCTCCCTAGCACTGGTGCTACAGCTCAAACCACTAGCACCGGGAGTAGGGCTCCGATCCAAACAGTTTATTAAGTAAAATTTTAATATGCTGTCAAAATTATTGCTGTGACAAGGAGGGGGAGGGTCAAGAAAAGGTCTTATTTGAGAGACATAAATTGACCCCTAAACGAAACCTACAATATTTTGTGAGAAATTTTTTTGACTAACAACATAATTATAAAATGCCTCAGTATATACAAGGTGATGCCGAATTCGTTGGACAAACAGACAGGGCATATTCCCTGCACAAAAATAAAACTTGAAGTTCCTATGAACCCTGGTCCGGAAATGCTTAGGTTTTAAAGTAGGACTCCCCACATCTTTCCATTGATCATTAATTATGCGTTCCTAATAGAGATGTGGGAGGCATGAATTATGGATGTCACTTTGTATGTAGGTCCTACTTAAAAACCTAAGCATTTCCAGACCAGGGTTCATAGGAAATTTAAAGGTGGCCACACACGATCGTTCTAACCTGCCAAACGGCCTGGCGCTGCGCCAAAAACTGATCGTGATTGGGGAAACCCGACACGCTTTAAGTGGCGCGAGCGGCCGGTCGAATATTCAACCGGTCGAATAATCGTCAAGCCGCGCTGTTTAGCGTTGGCGCGGCCCGATGCGTGAATGGGGAAACCCGGCACGGAACGGGGGCGGAATCCATGGCAATCTTGCTTATTTGAGGGGGGAGTGGGCACGTAGCGTGAGGGTGGCATGGGGGAGGCGTGGTGTAGCAAGCGTGGGATTGGGCAAAAATGAGGAGGCGTGGCGTAGCATGAATGTGATTAGCCAGAAAAATGGAGCGACGCGGCGCTGTCGTATGTGGTACACAAAAATGGATGGACGAAAAATAGTGATGTGGCGTGCTGCGGCGCGGCACGGATCGGTTAGATCGATCGTGTGTGCCCACCTTTAGTCTTCTTTTTGTGCAGGGAATATGCCCTGTCAGTTTGTCCAACGAATTCGGCAACACCCTGTATGAGAACAATGTCCTTGTCTGCAAGGTTACCTTTGCAATGACCTTCAAGGCAAGAATGAAAGCCACATTGACATAAATAGATGTCCCCCAATGTATAGTTAATGCTAGTTCCAAACAGACAGGACTTTTTGTGCCCTGTATAGTCTATGCAGTTTTTGGGGAGTATTTCATTAATTTTGGAAAGGGGAGATGAATTTTAGGAAAATTGTCAAACATTATGAAAAATGAAATGTTTGAACAATTTTTTTACCAATCTTTACAAATAAATGTTGTGAATGAGATTTTTTGGGGAAACCTTAAGTCTTCCTGAAAACACCAGAACTTCCCCTTTTGCTGAACATTCCTATTAAGTTTAATTTTCAGCAAACCAGTATTCTGCCGCTATTCCACAAATGGGTAATCTGAGTCATCACCCACAGGACCAATAGTGAATAGAGGGAACAATTTAGTGCACAATTGTCTGCTAGAGGCCAATATATAATTTACGATCTGATTTTCTTACTTCAAGTTTGTTTTCCCACATAACTGACCATTCCAGGGACAATTCTGACATCAGACATTATGCAAAATGTTTTGTTTTGGTAATATAAAAATTTCATAGCTTTGGTTTTGCTTAAGCCAATTAGCACCCACGTCTCCCACCAAGTGAGTAATTGGTGGGATTAGAGAGGGGGTATGTGTGCAAGTGGAAAATTTAACCACCTGGACTTCTGGTATAAGGAAAACACTTTATGAAGGCATAGAGGTGAAGAACTTCAAATTTTTCCCACCAGAGTTCCCCTAATGCAGTGTCTCTAAACCAGTACCGAGCTCTCAGCAATGGGCTCTATGGGAGTTGCATACTCTCCCCTTTATCCACTCTTTGCCAATCTTGAGAATTTCACTGAACCACATGTACATCACACCCACTGTTGGTACAGTTGCATATCACGATGTGTATTCAGATTGTGGAGGTGATATACAAGGGCTGATCAAAAAGTTTCCGTACTGATTTAATTCCATGGTGAATTGGAGTGCAAATGATTTCCGGAAAAGGGCATTGAAAACAAGGATATCTCTTGGGTAACACCCCATTTACTGTTTGGTGATTTCTTTTTTATTTTAAAAGTTACTAAAATTTTTCTTAAATTTTTTCCCATTCGTGACAATATCACAAATTTAGTAGAAACACCACTCATCTCCACTTTTTTAACACGTTTTACTTAGCTTGCTGTGCCGTTTGTCTGCAAGTCCACACGTCTGCCAGAACGCGTCGCGTAAAATCGACATTTCACCCACTTCCCAATCACCTATTTTTCTCAAAATTTCTGGAATGCTCACTTTCCAAGGGAAAAACCGTAATCCATCGTTTGTTTCCTGTTCTCAACACCATTTACAAAAAATTAAGAAATTATCCATTCTTGAGCACACACACCAGGCGTCCAAAGTTTCACGTCTCCCCTCCCAGGACAGCAGTGGACTGGTCCGTAACGGATGCTTCGTTGGCGAGTATAAGCACCACCCAGGGGGTTATGGAATAAGCGACTAGTACAGAGTTTTCAAGGGACGCTTGAATAAGTTTTGTAAACAACTTATAGCGCTGCAACCCACACACACACAAAGTTTATAAAAAACTTATAACTAGAAAGGATAAAATAATACCGAAATGTAAACCCTTTTAAAAAACATGTTTTGCAAATGCACAACAAATTTAAAAATAATTTGCACAAATAAAAATTTACAACAATTTTACAATACCTACAAAGGAAAACGTGGGGCGCATCACTATTACAGCGTAAGTTTTAAGTCCTTTGCACCTCCAAAAACTTCCACATTTCCGCAAATAAAAAAATTGACTATGCAGTGACAATAAATCAGGGGTGCTCTATCCAGTGGTGCAAAAATATTTGACCTTTGCAAATTCCTTCAAGGTCATCCGAAACCTTACTTTTTCAATACTATAGCTGGAACAAAAGTTCTAATTAGAACATTGAAGAGGACATTGACATTAGTACAACACAGCAACTTTCAAGCGAAAAGAAGCAGATGAGAAGCAGCAGCAAATTTAACAGTTTTGGGTGTTTCACACGAAGCATGTATTGCAGGGGTGGCGACCGACAGGAACAACGATGGAAATTTCACATGAGACGTGTATTGCAGGGAAAATTACAGATACAAACAACCCTATAACTTATCAGCATGAAAAAGTACAAAAGATCTGAATGTAATTTATGGTATGCAATGTTTATAGTCCAAGAGCATGTCACATACAACACTTAATGAGGGGGTGGATAGCCACCGTACATATGCAATTACAAAGGTCAGAATGCAATACAGGGAATACATGAGGGAATGAGGCAATTTAAAATAGTGACTACATCCATCAGTGGTTTGACCACATTTACATAACAAAACACAATGTGAGGAATAGGTTGATGGAATTCTACAGTTCACATGGAATGGTTTCAACGTCCAAAGGTTGCTTAGTGCCAAGTGGTATGCACATGTGACCTTGTAATATGTACTATAAATTGGCCATCAATGCATCTGAAAATCCCATTAGACTACTGGTTTTTTTAGACAATTTTCGTAATGGCTGCATATGAAACAGCTGAAATTGTTGATATGGTGTTGTGGTATGGGGCCAGCAATGGAAATAAAAAGGCGGCATGTAGCCTGTACTGCATAAAATTCCCGGACTTTTCGGCACCCATCACGGCAAGCATTCACCAACATCATAAAAAGATTCCTGGACACTGGTAGTGTGAGGCATAGGCTTCGGTCTGGGCGGCCAGAAAGTGCAGCACGAGGGAACCAGAGCGACAGTTGTTGCGGCTGCCATAGTTAACCCGCACATGAGTAGTAGAGCCATTGCCAACGGTATGCATGTTAACACAATACTAATGATATTCTATGTCTAAGGTCCATCTAATCTCACCACTGCACAATACACTGCAATTGCCTGAATGCGGTGCCAGTTGTTGTCGTGGCTATGACTCTGCATCTGTAACCTACAGTCATAATAACTGCCGCACCTTTTTCCTCATGTTCCTTTAGAGAATACTCACCTGTCCCAGACGTCGGGAGTGAAGACTTTGCACACGCACAAGTTCCATCCATACCATATTCATTGTCATCAAAGCCTTGACGAACGTGATTATGTGTGTAGGATGGAATACTGCAATTGGCTTCTGGCACAAATTGATGACGACCCACACTTTGCCAGGAAGATCTTGTGGACTGATGAGTCCCAGTTTTCCCGAACTGGCATAGTGAACACACACAACCTGCACTAATAGGCCGACACAATCCCGTTTTGGCTGCGCCAGGTACAACACCAAACCAACTGGCGTGCCAATGTCTGGTGCGGGTTGCTGACACCATTGACAGCATCTCCTTAGCCTGTTATCGACGCATGTGGTTCCAGCATGATGGTGCCCCAGCACACTATGTATCTGCAACCCGTGCCACGTTAGACACAATGTTTCCTGGACGATGGTTAGGGCAAGGAGGCCCTGTGGTATGGCCAGCAAGATCTCCTGGCTTAACTCTGTTAGATTTTTTTCTATGGGGCAACTTAAAAGATGTCGTGTACAGCACTGCTACAACCACCATGGAAAATCGGAAGCACCGAATCTGTGATGCTATCACAAGCATTCAGCCCAGCACGATTGGCAGTGTGTACAGGGCTATTGGATCTCGTGCCCAATTGTGTCTGGCACCTGAGGGGCGCCATTTCGAGCATTTCATTGCATAGGCGAACCAAGTTTTAATTTGTTGAATTGTTTCATAATACCTGTCTACATTTGATTTCTTGACATGAAATGACATGTGTCAATAAATTTCTGTAAATAACATGCACTTCATTTGCACTTTTTCATGTTGACAAGTTTTGGGGTGTTTGTATCTGTAATTTTCCCTGCAATACACGTCTCATGTGAAATTTCCGTCGTTGTTCCTGTCGGTCGCCACCCCTGCAATACACGCTTCGAATGAAACACCCAAAACGGTTAAATTTGCTGCCGCTTCTCATCTGCTCCTTTTCGCTTGAAAGTTGCTGTGTTGTACTAATGTCAATGTCCTCTTCAACGTTCTAATTTGAACTTTTGTTCCAGCTATAGTATTTAAAACGTCAGGTTTCGGATGACCGGGAAGGAATTTGCAAAGGTAAAATATTTTGGCACCACTGGGTAGAGCACTCCTGATTTACTGTCACTGAATTGTCAATTTTTTTTATTTGCGGAAATGTGGAAGTTTTTGGGGTGCAAAGGACTTAAAACTAACGCTGTATAGTTGTGGTCAGAAAAATAAGAGTGGTCTAAAAAACGCATGTTGTAGTCAAAAGAAATAGTGCACATGTTGTGTATTGTCATACAAATCAAGTCAAAGAAAATATGATTCAACTGCACAGCAAACAAAGAATTATCAAGAAATAACAAAGGAACCCAAAGTTATACGTGAAATTGCAAAATTGGACTGATCACAAAAATAAGAGTGGAACAAAGTCCAGTTACAAAGTAGCAAAATTGGTTAAATATCCATTCAAAATTCAGTGCAATCCAACGTTGCGAATGTTGTCATCACTTTACAAGACAATGAGGCGTAGTAAACACTGCTCTGAGGAAGAGAAACGTATCATTCTTCAATTGCGAAGCCAAGGCAAAAGTTATGCTTTCATTTGCCAGGCCCTAAAAATATCACCCTGTGTGGTAGCAAAGTTAACAAAGAACGAAATCAACATGTTTTAAAGCAAGAAACTAGAGGTTGCAAACGAAAAACCAGCCAAAGACAGGACAATATCATAGTTTGTGAGCGACCGAAGAACCCGTTTGCTACTGCATCTTCAATTAAACATAACCTCAGCCTTAACATCAGTGCAAGAACTGTCAGAAGACGTCTACGAGACTGTGGTTTGCATGGCAGACTGGCCAAAAAAGTGCCATTTCTGAGTAAAAAGAATATTGCTGCAAGGAAGTTGTTTGCAAAAGAACATCGTGTGCGTCCAAATTGGAAAAATCTTCTTTTCAGTGATGAAACAAAAGTTAACCTTTTCGGAAATGATAGCGGCAAAATCAAGCTTTGGGGATTTTTGTCATACTACGGAGTTGGTCCATTATTTTAGGTAAAAGAAATTATGACCAAGGATATTTACATGAACATTTTGAATGATATTTGCTGAAGAGAATATGCCACTAAGATGGATCTTCCAGCATGATAATGAACCTAAGCATACTGCTAAGGTGGTCACAAAATAGTTTGTTCATACAAACATTACCAAATTGCAACGACCATAGCAATCACCAGTCCTAAATCATATAGAGCATTTGTGGAAAGACCTAAAGCACCATTTGGCAGGAAAAAGTAGCACTTCAAATAAACAATTATTGTGGAAAAACGTCAAAGATGCATGGCACTCCATGCTCAAAAGATGTGCAGCTGAGTTCAAAGTGCTAGGCAGAGCCACCAAATATTGATATCTCAGTGTAGTGAACACAACATTAGCAAATATTGCTGATTTGCAACTGGACATTGTTCCACTCTTATTTTTGTGACCAGCCTAATTTTGCAATTTCATGCATAACTTTGGGTTCCGTCGTTATTTCTTGATAATTCTTTGCTTGTTGTGCACCTGAATCATATTTTCTTTGACTTGATACGTATGACGCAATACACAACATGTGCACTATTTCTTTTGACTACAACATGAGTTGAGATAGAGAGGACATCAAAAGATTTATTATTGAATATTGAGGGTAAGAAATTATTGGAATGGGTAGCAGAAGAAGGACTGATGGTAATGAACGGAACAGAGAAAGATCTTAGCGAAGGGGAGTGGACATTTGTAGGCAAACAAGGAGGATCAGTTGTAGATTATTGGATAGTGAGTGAGAGAGCAGAACATTTCGTCCAATGGATGGAAGTGGAGCCTAGGGATGACTCAGATCATCTCCCATTAGTATTACGGTGGAGAGGTGGTGATTGGATGAAATGCAGAAATGAAGTGGAAGAAGGGAATGGAAGCTTCAGGAAATATGTTTGGGATGAGATGGGGATAAAAGCTTATAAAGAAAGGTTAAAGGAAGAAGAGAGAAAAGGACAAATTAATCTTTTAGGAGGAAATGAAGAGATATGGGAGGAGATGTTGCGAAGAATACACAAAGCACGTCCCAGGGCATTGGTTACTGGGAAGAAATGGAGAATGAGAGCAAAGTGGTGGGATAGTGAATGCGAGCGGAGAAAGAAAGAAATGAGAGAAGTACTGAACAAGTTGAGGGGTGAACAGGATGCAGAGAAGAGGGAAGAATTTCGAGAACATTTGTGGAAATTGAAGAAAGATCAGAAGACCTGTTTTAGGAGAAAAAAGAAAGAGCAAGAAATAAAATGGGAAGAAGAAGTGAATAACATTAAGACGGAAAAAGATTTGTGGGATTTTCTGAAAGAGAATAATAACAATAGTGGCATACGAGAGGAAGGTTGCAAACTGAATGCAGATGAAATGGCTGACCATTTTAGTCGTTTGTTAGAGGGGAGAGCTTTGCTGCAGGAGAAAAGTAATAAAAATGAAGTAGTGGTGGAAGAGGTGAGTGTTCAAGAAGATGAAGGCCTTAATAACGAGGAAACGAAAGACCAGATCCAAAAAATGAAACGAGGGAAGGCCGCTGGGGTTGACGGTTTGGAGAATGAAGTATGGTTGTATGCTGATGGAGAAATGTTAGATGCCTTGTACACAATAATGAATAACATTTGGAAAGGAGGAGAGCCACCAGTGCAATGGAGAGAAGCGATAATACATCCTATTTACAAGAAAGGTGGAAGGGACAAGCCGGAAAATTACAGAGGTATATCTCTTTTATGTTCAAGTTATAAGATTTTCATGGGAATAATTACAGAAAGATATAGAAATGAGTTGAAAGGGAAAAAAATTTTACCAGAGAGTCAGGCAGGTTTTAGGAAATCGAGGGGTACAGTAGAAAATATTTACATATTGAATACGATTATTGAAAAGGAAACTGCAAGGCCGAAGGGAAAAGTTTACTTATTTTTTATTGATTTGAAAGCTGCTTTTGATACAGTGAATCGGGAAAAGTTATAGATGTGTTTGGAGAAGGATAAAATAAGTCAAAGGGTGAGAGAAAGTATTATACGGTTATATAAAGAGACAAGAAATGTTGTTAGAATTGGAGGGAAAGTCTCAAATGGTTTTGTTACGGATAGGGGAGTAAGGCAGGGTTGTCCCCTAAGCCCGCTATTATTTAACCACTATATTGCAGATTTAGATGAGATATTGCAGAGAACTCAGGAAGGTGGAGTAATATTGGGGGGTCATAAAATAACAAATGAAGCGTATGCGGATGACTTAGTGTTGATGGCAACGGAGACGAGGCAGATGCAAGCGATGACAGATAGGCTAAATAGATATTTAATGGGAAAGAAGTTAGAATTAAATTTACAGAAGTCACAAATAATGATATGTAAGAAAAAAGGTAAAAGATCGAAGGAGGAAAGATGGCAGCGGAGGGGAAAAGAAATTCAGGTGGTGAAAGATTATACTTATTTAGGATTCACATTTCAAAGTAACAATCGGTTCGAAAAACAAATTAATAATGTGTCTAAAAAAGCCTCGGTAGCAGCTAAACGAATTTGGAGTGTTGGGGAGAGATTCTTTGAAGACGATATCAAGTTAAGAATAAGTTTGTTTGATAGGATAGTGCAGACTGTTATATTATACGGCGCGGAGGTCTGGGGATGGGAAAAGAGATTAGATTTGGATAAGATATTTTATAGGTATATGCGAGGAATATTGGGCGTTACTAGGTGTACCCCAGATTGGATGATTCAGAAAGAGATAGGGCGGAATACGATTTGGACAATATCTATGCGGACGGCCTATAGATTTGAGGAGAAGAAGAAGGAGTTAGGATTAGAGAGATTTATAAGGGCCGCGATTGATTGGAGAAGAGAAGATGGTGTGGCACTTGGAGGTGGCGGTTGGAGGCAGAAGAGGATAAGTGCTCTGGGTCAAATAGGTCTGTCAATGATGGAGTTGGAAAAAATGGGTCTTCAGGGTTGGCGGGTCGAAAAAGAACTGGAACTGAGAATAAAAGATATCGAGCTGCAAAGGCTGCAAGAGAAAATGCAATTGTCACGGTTCAATAGGGAATACATTTGGATAGCACCAAGAACAGGGATGGCGGAGTATTTAAAAAGTAAAAGGTTTAGGAAAAACGAAAGGGTGAGATTCACTAGAACAAGGATGGGGAATTAGGCAAGAGGGTCAAAGTATTGGTTAGAGTGGGAGGAAAGGAGGTGTCCGGATTGTGGTGAAGAGGACACGATGTCACATGGTGTGCTTGGGTGTGTGACAGGACAGCAACTGAGGATGGAATGGAGGTGCAAGCGGGAGATCCAGGCGATATTAAAGGAAGATGGATGGGAATGGAAGAGGAGGACAAAGTCTACGATATAATAACTTGAAATTTTGTTTGGAATAAATGTATAAGTTGTAACCCCCCCCCCTTTCAAGGCCCCATGGGAGGCAAGAAATAAAATGTATACTGGCTTTTCATTCCAAGAACTGCAACATGCAGCACGTCATTAATTCGTCGTCTTTCCCAGTACTTGCCATGGAATGCCTCGATGGAAACTTCCGCGACCAACTGCCTTGATGATGTGACCATCACTTACAGAAATGTTGAGTGGAGGCTCCAGTGTCGTAATTGCTGTAAAATATGTTGCGTCGCGTGTCGTATGATCAGATGTGCCACTACCAGCAATCTAGACATCATGATCTTCGCCGCTATACAACACAGTTCCGGTCAGCACTGAGCCGAATGCTCCTTTTCCTTTGTCGCAGTCCTTCTCAGGCTTTTGGCTATCGCGCAAGATGTGTTCCTTGATCCCGCAGATAAAACATTTTCAATGTTCGTTTCATGGTTCCCGAGATTTCTCTTGGGATTTCCCACCATTTCTGTGTTGATTCTTCCGAGTGAAGAATGCCTTTACAACATCATTTTAGCCTTAATCTTATTTGCAGCGAGTAAGATCGTAGCATGCCACTTGCTTCTCAACATCTTGAAGGGTAAAAATGCTGCCAGAAGGAACAAGCATTCCGCATATTAGAGAGATAAAGGTTCACAGACCGTGAACGCGCGAGGAGCATGTGATGTCACCGTGACGCGGCTCGCGTCGCGTGGAACGTGAGACGCTCACGTAGCCCGTGTGCGACGTGTCCGTGACGTCACATGTTCGCCTCTTCACGGAAAAACACAGCGGTTTCAACGTGAATACAGGTGATTTCACGTTGACACCTACGCGATTGATTTTCATCGCTTCAACAATGCTAATTATGAAAACGAATGCATGTTATTGGGTTCGAAACCAATAGAATAATTATCGCTATTTATTTCAAAGTAAAGAAGTCCATTGAAACATTTTATTTACGTTTCGGCGAATCTCGGATTTGCATGTTCAATGCGCTGGTCGGGGCGTGGCTTCCCATGATGCTTTGCCAATCACGTTCTGTGTGCACAGTGGGACTTTAGCACGGTTCACATTGTACGCGACGATTGACGCGGCTTGCTATGACGTCAAAAATAATGTCGCACACGTACACGTTCCGTGTACCTTTATCTCTCTATTTCTTAGAAAGTGAAGAAACGGGCAGGGGGGTTTCCAACAGTCATTACGACTATGGTGGCATCTGGCATATTTGTCCTTCTGCATTAAATTGCTGGACGATCACGCGTAAACCCAAACAGTAGCTAGAGACTGTGGCTTCCTCATCAAACTTTTATAGGTGGAAGTCCTGCTGCATCAGCAGAATACTGTGTTCACTGGTTGCAGAATGCAACTTCACTTGTATGGCCAGCATTTCACTTGACGAGTTGAATTCTCAAATCGTTGAATGCTGTGAGTCGACTAGCCTGCTTGTAAGGATGGCTATTGCTTGTCCATGCTGTTTGTGCCATTCTGCTATTGACTTCGAGGCAGTGGCATTTGCAGCACCTTCCTGATGGAACGCTAGGCAGAGGCAGCTGCCGTCAACAATGGCGAAAAGTCCTTTGCCTTGAAGTGCAACTTTGATATTAAAGCACCAATGCTGATAATTCAATTTGGTAAATTGAGGAATCATCACTGACATGTCCATCTTGAGGTTCTTCTTGGGCACGCTTGTCACTATCCTCACATGTACAACTTACAATAACACGTTTGCCGACTGTCCACAGGTTTTGGTAGTGACACGTTTTGCCTGCTTAAAAACCCTTCTATGTAGCTTCCACTTGGCATCTCATAAACCAGCATAAAATTTCTCATCCCAAGACCCTGCAAAGCACATTTAATTGCCACATACAGGTTTGTAGCTTTCGTATGATTCAGGAATACAGATATCAGATAGCATGCACTAACTTGCTGCGTAGCTTCATTCCAAAAAGCAAGTTATTACCCATTTGTTGTCTCTGAAAAACGCAACTCACACTCTCGTAAAATCCACTTACAAAAAATATGATATGTTTCACAAAGGCTTGAAGAACATTGTGGAAATAGGGCGCAAGTCCATAAACTATAATATGCAATTTTCTCCTTGTGAAGCTTCATTTCTTGGGCAATTTTACCATCGCAATGCATTCATTTAAATAGTAAAATACTGCTTTCTGCATTTCGTAACGAATTGTGACTCATAAAAGTTTGCAAACACCAAAGCGTTTCTGCCGCCGTAGTGTTGTTTTTAAGTTTAAATTTGTCCAGTGCACTAGAAGAATTCAGTTTTTGAAGCTGATTAGCATGCACGGAAGAATCAGGAGAGGTTAGAGTTTGCTGGTGCAGTTACTTCTCAGGAATTCGATAGAGGTAAGAATGGCTTTGGCTCTTGAGCAAGTGATGAATGAGAATTTTCAAGCGATGGTATGGACAAAAAGGTTTGAAGTAGAACAATCTTCTTGAGATGTTATACATTTTCCAGATGATTCTTTCCTTTAGCATGCTGATCAGCCCATAGTTTTCTATGAAAATGATGTTCTACACGCATTGCAGAGGCGTCAAATTTTTCTTTCCAAATTCTTTGAAATTGTGTTTGGCTTGACGGATTTTTGGCCACTACTAATTTTTTAGGTCTGCAAATACATAGACCAGTTTTAATAAAGTCCTGATGCGCGCAC
>WWPM01014116.1:0-10367 GCA_023279145.1 Glomeris maerens | reverse complement strand
AAAAAAAAGTTGTCGTTTTCAATAAAAAAACATATCTAAGTGTAAAAACTATTTTTCTATATATGAAAATTATTTTATTATTAATATTAAATCCCTACATTTGCATATCACTTGCCAAACTATACCGCGGTGTCTGTTCAGAGTTCACCGGCTACTTAACGGGTGTTTGCGAATTTCATTCGGATTCACAAATGATATCAGTTTTCCATATCTTGAAACCAGATTGATTTTAACTTGCTCGTGGTTACGGAATCTTACTGTTTTCTTAAGATGAAGCTGCCATCCAGGAAGTTTAGTATAGAAAGGAGGGAATTTCTTTCTCTTCAGCTTCACCTTCCCTTGGCTAACATACTGTCAAAATATTTCCAAAGTTGACATTAGAATATTTCAAGTGAAATGTACACAAAAAAGTTGACAACATTCACCTCATCATAATCCAAGATTTCATCTTTTCTTATTTCTTCTTGTTTCCGACAAACTGTTGGCGATGCAATAACGGTCGGATAGTTATCGTTGGCAGGGTTTAGTTCCACAACATGAAGTCCCTTTTCATTGGCAATATCACTGTGAAGTTTCTGAAAAGACAAAAGTCAATTGAAAAAGCAGCGAAAGCTTTACAAAGAATTATTGAGAAAATTCGTATTCAATTACTTGATTAAGAAGACCCAAGAAAAACGCTTTCGTGATGTTTTGAATATTTCGAGAACCTTCCGACTTGGCGTATAGGTCCGTTATGCCAAACATTTCGCAGACCACTCGTAGGGCCCGGTGACAAACCAAACCGTAACCTTGCGGTTTCTTCTCGACGAATAGTTTAGCACGACCGAACTGAGCGTAAAAATTATGATGGACTGCAAAACAACATTATCAATTGAATATAATACCATTAATAAAAAATAACAATTTACTAACCGCTATGATCTTGAAATCGCTCTATGTACACTAATTTCTGAGCAGCCTTGTTCTTTGCCTGGAAATCGAAATAAAACATTTCTTACATTTGTCAAAGACATATTGATAATACGTGCGTACTTTTCTAATGGCAGCTTTTGGGTCTGAAGACTTTGCCAACGCGTAACCTGCAAATAATTGCAGTATGAATGTTATTACCCAGCAAAGAAAACGGTGTCAAAATATGATGTTTGTTACCGGCTACTCCATTCTTGTTTCCCGCCACAACGAAAGCGCTCATACGACGGGTTCGACCGAAGTTCCCACTCATACTGAACACCATTTTCATCTGAAACAACACAAATTCGCCAATTTCTAGGCTGCCGTTGCACTTTTACACTTGTTAATAAACTTACTTCTATAACTTTTGTGTCAAAATTCTCAAATGTTTCTGCAGAAAGGGAGAAATTTGAATGGATTTATATTTTTGACGTATAAAAACAGCTATCCACTGCGGTAAGTACCTTCACCAACTGGATCTGGAGGGCCGACACTTCTTCCCGGCATCTTAGCGCCAGTCCAACCCCTTTCGATCGGAAGAAGTTTCATTCGTCGAAACGTATGCTGTTCGTCTCTCAGCTTATTGAGTCTCGCGTTTCTGTCTTCATCTGGGGGCAGTTGCTTCTGTTCAACTATTTCACGTCCCTTGATGATTGCAGAGTTCAAACCCGGCCAAATCATATTAGACGGACCTAGGAAAAACGGAATAAGATATTTTGGCACTTTGTTCGCAATACCTGCATTCAAATATCTTTCCCAATTTCAACGTACCAACACCCAGTATTTGTCCCTTATTTAAATTTTTCTTCATCTTTTTTCCTGATGCTTTTCCACGGCCACGTTTTCTACCAGCATTGCTAACACTCGTACAACTTTTCCACAACTGATCTGCTGTCACTGGAAAATAGACAATTTTATTTAAACAAGATCAAGCATTTACAGGCAAGGAAGCGCATGCCAAGACAAACAAAAATAATTGATGAATGGCCCAAATGTTTTACGCCACATATAGGACAGTTTAGAAAGGCCTACGTTGTGTGAAGAAACTGGTAGATCTACGATTTTCAACATTGCAGAAGGCGATGCATGCGTTATTTTGGTGAACTCCTTCACGGGCAGGAAACGCAGATAAGCCTAATTTCAACCTGACAGACACGCAAATTCCCCCTTAAAATATAAAACAATTGATGCATCACGTTACCTATATTGAATCCTATTAAATAAATGCTATTTCAATATATAAATTTCATATTTACTACTAATAAATGCAGGATTGCCGACACTTCGCATGCAAAACCTGAAGCAGAACATCTTGATAACACGGCGAAATTCGCGCAAACTATCCGAGGCAGAAGCGTCGTAGCCAGGCACATCTAGATGCTAACGGCAACACTGTCGCCATCTATTGGAAAGATAACCAACTGCCGGAATAACCGTTTTGCCGGCAATTTCAATAAATTTCACAGGATTTCAAAAAAAAACATAAAACAAGCAATAATTTACAAATCCCATATTGTCAGAGATAGAACAACATTCCTTTATTAGACATACTTTCCAATCTCCAAAGCAGAAATATACCGCGACTGCAGTTCTTGAAATATTTTGAACAAAGATGTGAGATTTTCCGGTGTTTCATTATTGATGGCATGGTCAGCAATGTTACGCTGTTACAATTAAAACATAAAATGCATATGAGCTTACACAGTATGGTGACATTATATACAGAATCAGTTATACCGTCATTAATGTGACGAACGAGTTGATGGCCAGTTTGATGGACATCATCAATGGAAAGTACGAGCTACTGCGTCCACGAGTGTCACTCGAAACAAGTTGGATACATTCTACATTAGAAAACAATAAATGCTATCTTCCAGAGCAAACATTATTATAGCAATGATTATACTGTACTTTCAAGAAGGTTAATGCTCAACTTCAAGTCATCCTCGGCATCATTCCATTTGAACTGCTGAACGGCAAGTACAAATGCTTTGTTTAGAGTCTGGATAACCTGGAAATTGAGAGGGAATATCATAATTACCGGTATCAGACTTATTTATATAAAAGTAATGCACGGTTTCTTTAACCTTGTACTGGTCTTCCAAACTCGAGTCGACATCGCTGCTCAGCAGATCGGAGTACAATTTAAAAACTTCCACATTATCTCTTGTCTGGAAATAACATTACAGTCATTAAATTCACAACTTAAGGAAGTAAAAGAATGGAAATGATAAACCTTGGTGGAAATCTTCTCAAACAACTGCTTCAATTTGGGTTTCAAACTGGTGGCTGATTTTCCACAGTTATCAAGAGTTCCTTGTATTACAGCATTAGTCAATATCTTTAAGACCTGCACGGGAATCGACATCATTATAACTTGAACTTTCAAATCGTAAATTAGGAAATAAAGCAGTACGCTTACTGCGGTGTCTGCGTGTTTTTCTTTCAGATCCACAATGCGATTGTAAGCCCTGAGAGCTTCATCAAAAGCTCCTATATCCACACTCACCTATCAAACAGAAATTACTATATTATTCGAGATTTCACATTCTAACAAATTGACAATTTACCAGTAAATAATTTTCCCAAATTCTCCAATCTTCGAAATTATGTTTCAGCGCTTCTTGAAACATTAACCAAGCTCGGTTCCTACATTTCAATGGCGTAAATTAATTTGTAGGAAAATCAACTTTCGCTAAAAGCAATACCACGTTTGTTCACGCTCACATTTGACCTTGTTTGATGTAAACATTGGCAAGATTATTCCATACTTCACAACTCTGGGAATAATACATATTGAAAACAAATAAAACACACAGCTATGAGATTGTATGCATACGAGACAAGAACTTACTTCTGGCTCTAAGGAACAGTATCTTTGATACGCTTTTGCAGCAGTTTGCCAAATTTCCTCGTGCATCGCTGCATAACCAAGATTGAACCAAAGTCCAAGCTATGAGGATTAAAAACATGTATTACCCCAAAGACAAACTCAAAACTTACTCATAAATGTAATTAACACATTATCATACCTGTAGGCTGTTAAGGGATAGTGATTTTTCATAAAATGGAATGGCTTCTTTATACTGAAAAGAAAACGGGATAAAATAAATGTACAATTGCAATTTAATTCAGATGTGGGGAAACAATTTATACATTTTGCTTATGAAAGTAGTAGTTTCCAAGTGATCTCGGGGCTCGTGCAAATTTGTGATTGGCAATTTCATCTGCTTTGTGATAATACGATATGTCATCTGTGGCATCCCCCAAATAGCACCACAACAAAGGGGTTTCTTTGATAGCCAACTGCTGCCGCACAATTGCCTCTGCCTAATTATTGTCGAGCAAAACATGGTGAAAGTTAATTTGTTATATGACATCTAAACGATAAAATTCGGACCTTGCTGCGTCTTTGAAGCAGGTGATAGCAACTTATTACTTCATCCCACAATTCTAGCCGAAAGAAAATATCCAACGCGGTGCTTGTTGATCCCAGTTTCATTAGTAGATTTGCAAACGTTTTCTGTCAAAATATATTCCCACATATACGAGTATTTATTAAAGATCAGTATATAGGTTGTAACAATCCGACACCACAATTAGTAGGGTTGCCTATCTGACTGCTGCCAATGTGGTGTGAGATCGCACACTCGCCAATTGGTTCCTTAACTACGAAGAAAACCACAGTCGCACCTATTTCGGCGCACGTGCTGCTTAGTTCCCTAAGCACTTCCTAATGCCCAACGTCAACGTACGACCCTATTTGCCTAACATCAATGCGACCGTTAGCAAATCACCCCTGGTCGCCAAACGTCAAATTGTATGACCGTTAGCGTACCTAATTACCCAATGTTGGTTAAGCCAACATTGGCATGTGCTACCGGTGTGTAGGTGATCCCCTTTAATTATGGAGCAACTTGACTCTAATAAGTGTTTTTCTCGCCCACCGGCATTTCGCCCACCGGCAGTTTCCACTAAAAGTCGAAGTCCTTTACTTTCTCTCTGCGACTCCATTTATAGCCTTGGCTATAAGGGGAGTGGCAGGGGGTCGGATTGTTACAAGGTAATAATGTCAGAAATACCTGCATGATCCAGAAAGGGGGTAAATTTGAGCTATAAAACAGATTCAGTCTTTGCACCACAGGAGCATGACCAACTGAAAATTCGTTTACTAACAACTGAAAGAATTGTGAAATTACATTTATTTTCTTCAATTTCATTATTTGGAAAATAATTGTTACCTACTTCCATCTGCATGGTAGATCTTTCAACTGTACGCCTGTGATTGCTTTCGAGTTTAGACCGATGAACCAGTGCACACATTTGCACAGCCCAACATTTTGGTTTTCTCAGAATACACTATCAATAACCGAATTAAAATCACATCGTCGTAACAAGACTGCATGAAAAACTCACCGAAAGGTGCGCTAGAAGTTCTTCGTCTAGCAATTTATCAACGGCGCTAGTCTTTTGCATCTGATTACTAGATGTGAATATATGAATTGAAAATGAACAATTGCATCTCACTCAATATCTACAGAACTTACAAGAGCCCCAATATTATTGCATGATCTTCTGCGTATAAATCAGGAAATGATGTAACATCACTTTCTTTGAATTGAATATCATTCAATCTTACTTCGTCGTTCAGTTCAAGATCCTAGACAAAAACGCATCTGTTATGGTTGTTACTAAACAAAAGTCCATGAACATCGGACAATGAAAACGAGTTGTACTTTAGGAAAATGCACAGTTTGCGTATCTATTTCAGACACGGCTTCAATTTGTTCTTGCGCATCACAATTTCTGGTAATATTTAGGAGAAGTTGCGGCACATCATCCTGTTGGTACCGTGACCGTTTTCCAAGAGCACCTGCAAAAACCACGTTGATTTTAATAACATCTAAATATAACAAATATGATTACTCATTCAAATAGACATGCCAGTAAGCCTGACTGTCAGCTTTGCCACATCCTGTGCTTTCTGCAGATGTTCCTTTCCAAGCTTAGATTCGTAGAAATAAAAGCATATCGATGATATCTCCAAGTAGAGCTGCACTTTTAATTTGCTGCATAAATTAAGATCACGTTTTTGCTACAAGATCAAATACAAAAACTTATATCCTTATATACAACATAAAAGTTACCAATATTTCATGTCGGTCATCTGGCATTCCAAATTGTGAACTAATAAAAGTTAAAGTAACAAAATTGAGGGCTAGGAATAGCATTTTAAATAATACATTGAAATTAAACATGAATTGCCAAACACAGTGGATCTAGTTAAATACTTTTTCCGACTGTCTGTTTAATAGCATTATGTATAGTTGGTGACCGCTCATCCAGAACTTGTTGGTGTATGTTCAAATAACGAAGTCTCCACCAATAAAGTGTCTGAAAAGTAAAACATGAAAACTAAAATTGCACTGTATAAAAAAGTACGCTTTTTTGATATTATTTTCTTACTAGAAATTCGGAGAATTCTTCAACATCTAGCAGAATGACTTTTGAAAGCCATAATAGTTGAGGATATTTTACCAAGTGATATATTTCTTCTCCATCTAGGGACAACTGTTTCGAAATATATTCAGCATTCTGTTCCAATGGAGGTACAACACATGAAACGGTTTCTCGCAATAAAATATATAACAAAAGACACTGAAACACAAACCAAATTAAACCTGGACAGACGAGATGTCGCGGGACCTGTCCAGTTATTTTGAATAAATAGTTGCAGAGATGAGATTCCACACAAAAATACCGAAAACAATCTAAAAACATTGAGGGCCACTCAGATTACACGTGAAAATTAGCACATGGGCAAACCACGCCTAATAACACTCAACTGCCAACTTTCATTGGCTGATACGTTCTTAGTTACTACTGGACAAGGCGTGGCTTTACCGGTGTACCAATTATACCCTTACGTTTCCCGATTCTTGTCTTTTATCAACTCTAATTTATCTCGAATTGAATTCTCATCCGCGTCGATTTTGCTGAGAACTTTTTCGACTATTCCCTCGTAATCTCCGTTTACAAAATCAACAACTAGTTCGTCGAAATCTAAAATAGGAAAATTCCCAATTACATTAAAGACGTACTTATTTATGCCAATATCTACATAGACTATATAAATGTTAACTTGCCTTCAGGATTTCTACCAGTTTCAAAGCCGTTCAAAACTGCAAATTCCGCGCAATCCATGCTACGTGATCTTCAACATATTCCAAATTCGAATCAACAAATCCGCCGCGTGCGAAACTCGGAATCCAATTGCTAGCCTCCACCCCAAGGCAACCATTAAACCTGGCTGGGGAAGCGAGGCTACCCAACCAGTGCGGTGCGCCCCGACCAACACGCCATCTGGCGACGAACGCCCGCAACATCGTGACTCGCTCGCCGAGAGGTCAAATTTTGGCGCCATTCTTGCGACCCGCTTAGAAATAAGAGCAATGGCGGAAAGAACCGACGATGGCAAAGCTTTTGTGGACGACGGCGAAAAGAACTACGAGGATAGCAGTGCGATCACGATGGTCGATGTCTTAGAAGAAGAACAAGAACTCGAAGACGATGCGAACGCGGTTTTAGGAGCGAGTGATGACCAAAACTGCACTTACCCACAGGTCATTCATTTCCCATTCATTGTATATGCCGCACTGCTTACGTCATTATACGTATGTCAATTTCGTTGCAATTAATTACGTGCAGGGTTACGTTAAAAGGCAGGCACTTTACGCTTGCTTCTCTTGCACTGAGGAGTCTGGAGCATCTGCCGGAGTTTGCTTAGCTTGCAGTTACGCTTGCCATGAAGGACACAAATTATTTGAACTCTACACAAAGAGGTATATATATATATAAACGAAAAAATAATAATTATGCTCTGCTCGCTATATATTCCAAGCTGTTTTTCGTTTCAGAGATTTCCGCTGCGATTGCGGCAACCAGAAGTTTGCGGGCAACCCTTGCAAGTTATTCAGGGTATAATATAATAAATCAAATTTATTTCATTGATATATGCGCATTAATTGTCTATATTTGCATGATCGTTTTATTACAGGGTAAAGAACAGTGCAACGAAAAGAATCTGTATAACCAGAATTTCAGGGGAGTTTATTGCACGTGCGCACGGCCGTATCCGGACCCTGACGAGGATGTTAGTGCAATATTGCAAAACTCGTCTTAGGACATGTGCAAATGCAGTAATTGATTATTGTTTCAGATCGAAGACGAGATGATTCAGTGTGTAATTTGCGAGGATTGGCATCACGCGCGCGTGAGATCACGTTCCTTTTGTAAAAAATCGTGAATTCCAATCGTGTCCGTGCATTTTCCCCGATCGTCTTATCTTTTTCATAGCATTTGGGCACATCGGTTCCCACTGGTGGCGATTACAGTGAAATGATCTGCCAGAAATGCATGGATGTCTGCAATTTCCTCTGGGCGTACCAAACTACTACATCCTCCGGTAAGATCAAAGTGTAAAAAATAATAGAAGATGCTGCAGTGCATTTTCCTAGAACGTTCGCATTTTATCAACTATGTTTTTATGTAGATGTTAAAATCGAGAAAGAAGCTTGCGAGAAGGAAGTGGACGTTATAAACTGCGACACTCCAAATGATGATTGCAGCGGACATGGCGAGAATCAGGCCGATGTCGATCAAGTGCGAACGGCCAAAGTAAAATAGACTAGGCGCATTAGGAAGTTTGTTACTCAATGATCGTTGCGTGTTTCATATCAGGCGGAAACTGCGGGCACGTGCATTTTGAAAGCGCTGCAATCGAAGCAAAATTCTCACAAGGGTGGCGTATCTACATTTTGGCCAGAAGGATGGAGACAAAAGCTCTGCAAATGTGCCAAATGCCAAGTACGTTGTTCAGTGCGGGAACCCTTTGACTGTCATTTACGTGTTCATTGAGAAATGAGTGATTTTGATGTAAATTAGGCTATGTATGGTGAGAAGAAAGTTGGATACCTGTTGGACGAAGAAGACACCGTCCAGCAATACGAAGAACAAGGAAAGGCTAAACACTCCGGCGAGTCGCAGTACGATAGGGGCATGCAAGCCCTATCCGGTCTTGACAGGGTGCAACAAGTGGAAGCTATGCATGGTAAAAGAAAATTCACATTTACACAGTGCTACAATCCTAAGCTTGGTTCATTTTGTAATGTCTCAGAATATAACGACATGAAAACGGAGCTGAAGGACTTCTTGAAGCAGTTTGTTGAAGCGAGAAAGGCAAGGCTTTCAACTGAACATCCATTGAATTCCATTTCCAAATTTGTTTTTTTTACACTGCAATTTTCTTGCGGCAGGTTGTCCGAAAAGAAGATATCGAAGAATTCTTCGATCAGATGCGTGCGAGGAAAAGACAGCGTTTGGAAGTGTCGGTGCCGCATTTTTGCCGATAGCTTTTGTTAAACATCTCTGTTGAGCGTTGTTTTTAGCGGTGAATTTTAAACCAGATTCTGTTTACAATATCGTCTGGCTAATTTTCAATTAACCACTTTATTGTGGAAACACTTTTACATTTCCTTTGAAGGCTTGTATTCATTGTATTCATTAGCTACTTTTGCCAATAAATGTGTGCAGCTTACGGTTTTTGTGATTACTGACTTCCCACATAACTGAATAATGTTGCACTTCAGAAAGATTACACAATATGAAATAATATATTGAACCACTATGAACAAATCAACCACCAGTTTCAGAGGATTAAAATTTGAGAAAGTAATTTCACCAGTAACAATTAATTTCGTTTAAACATGCAACTGAAACTGTTTCTGTTTTGACAGATATAAATTGTACTTTCTGGTTCCCTATAATGCTTTATCTCGTGATTTTTTTTCCCCAAGTTCCCAAATTAAGTGAATTCGGAAAGACTAATATTCGTGTTACATAATACATGTTGTGATGCAAAATGTACGCAATTTGCCTAACTTAAAAGACATCTTTAACATTACATTAACTGGAAATCTAGTCGGTTGCGTGTTCAAAATTGCAAGGCAGGAAATCGATCCTACGAAAGCTTTGTTGTTAGTACTTAGCTTGGCATTTTGAATTCTTATTATTCAAAGCATGTCGCGTTGAATAAAGTCTTTGAGCATTTGGAATTACCTATCCAATATCTGAAGTATTAAATCGGCATATTTCTTACCACGCACTAGATGCACGAAATCGACATCTTTTTTCCCTTTTCCTCTTGTATAAAGTATAATCACGTTGATACTACGCATACTGTATATTAAGAAATGTAAGACTGTGATGTGATTCAACGTGTCTGGATTGCAGATTTCCTTCGAATGCCGCGGTTCAAGATGGCCGCCGTTCGAAGAACACACCGGACCATGTACTACTTATTATGTTACCAGCAAACAATTAAATGGCTGCAATAACAAAATTTCAAATTGTGCAAT